>CACRXP010000122.1:472253-484046 GCA_902702965.1 Spirometra erinaceieuropaei
GATTTAAGGAAACAAAACTGTTAAAAGTAATGTATTGTCCCGTCTAGGTTTTCTTTCTGAATCTCTTGCATTGGATGGAGCCATCCTCTTGTCTGTGAAAAAGGACATCGAGGAACGCGATCTCGTTATTCGCCCCGGGGGTGCGCCCCCTTAAACTTCTGAACTAGGCCATTGATGTCGGTGGTATGACTCGTCAGGCAAAAGATATCGTCCACATATCGACCGTAGAATTTAAGGTCATTAAAGGTATCTTTGAGACTCGTTTGCTCGACCTTGCCCATAAAGGCATTTGCGAGGAACGGTCCAAGCGGTGAACTCATTGAGACACCGTCTATTTACCTGTATAACTGGCTGTTGTAGAGTAACTGGACATTCTGCGTGTATCGCGTAAGTATTTCTTTTAGAGTCTCCATTGTCATGCCTATCGGGTAGTTTGTTTCCCTGATGAAGTCGCCCAGGAAGTCTATTGTCTCCACTACGGGTACGCTGGTGAACAGCCATGATACATCTAACGAGAGCATCGTTTGTCCGTCCTCGTTAATGTTCTTTATAGCCTCAACAAACTCAAAGGTGTCTTTCAAACTTCGCGGATACAGACAACTTTAAAGCGGCTTTAACTTTTCTACCAGCCATTTAGGGAGAATTTATCATATCCAAGATTAGACGTAATGGTGGTCCCAGTTTGTGAATTTTGGGAAGACCATACATTCTGGGTTATCTACCGGGCACCGGCACACTACCCTAAATGCCTGCGTAAACGGGTGCTATGCACAGCCGAAGCAGTGGCCATTCGACTAGCGAACCCAGCACTCTGTTGTCAGAAGACGCTGACGTAAGCAGTCTGTCTGCCCTGGCCGAGTCCAGGCGGTGATAGTACGCCTTCCCGACGCCCTGAGAGAATTCACACGCACTTACAACGCTTACTATCAAACCGGAACCCCTCTCCTTCCCCCCTCCCACCCCAACTTCACCGTAGTCAACACGCTGACTCCGTCATGCGGGCGCCGTGGCAACATGGAGTCCGATTAACCCTACCCCTGAGACGCATTTAAATCCTGTCCACATTTAGAATGATCATTACCCTTGTAAATGTATCGGTCTGATGATGAGGTACTCAAAACATATGTTCGCCAACTGGCTCTTCAATCGTAATATGGGAATTTTTGCAGAACTATGCATATTACCGCAACTACTTATGAGGGCATGTGTATTTCAACTATTAAAACCAGTCTGTTTCACGAAGAGCCGATTTTTTAGGGAACTAATTTGTTTGACACAAAGTAATTCTCCCACCCCCAACGAGTCTCCATCCAATGTCACCTAAGAGCTGGTTAACCAAGTCACCATCTTGCTAAGGCATTGTCTTTTTTATTCCAGAATTTTTTAGATGCCGGCGTTCTTGGCACGCATCGGAAAAGGGCACACATTACGACCATTTACAGAAGAGGTAGTCATGCACGTGAGACTAATTACAGACATTTCAGTCTGACCTCCGTATCTTGGAAAGTCAGTGAGAAAAAAAACTGTTAAAAACTAACTGGCTGGTTATTTGGGAATTTACTTCTTTCCTTCCAATGTCCAATATGACTTTGTTAGGGGGTGATTTAGTGTAACGGACGTATTTTACACAACGCAAAGCTTGTCAATAATGCAGTGGGAAAGATACTGCGAATGCTGCTTGCTTCGACTTTAGTAAGGCCTTTTATTGTCAGAATGGCATTACCGACAAAGGCAAGGGAGACTGGGTTTCTAGCTTATTAGCCGTCGTCAGGCAGTCATACCCAACCCCGAAGTGTGCAACACCCGAGGCTCGAACTCGCGACCTGTTGGTTAGAAGTCCACGCCTCTAACCACTGAACCACGAGCCCGTTGCCCTGTCGGTTTTTTGATCAGGAATATACAATGGTAGGGGACGCTCACCAATCGTTCATACGTAACTCACTCCTTCCGTTGTGCCTTAGGGGCTCTCTTTCTTTTGGTCGGTAATGCCATTCCGCCTATATAACGCGCTGCTGCGCATCTGTTGGTTGGGCTCGAGAGAGAGAGCCCATAAGGCAAAACGGAACGAGTGAGTTCCGTATGAACGATCGGTGAGCGTCCCCTTCCATTGCCTTTGATAGTATCCCGACGACGAGAGAGAGAGTTCCGTATAACGATTGGTAAGCGCCCCTCTACCATTGCATATTGCCGATCGCAACCAGACGAGCCCCGCGTCGGGCTTCTAACCACCAGGTCGCAAGATCGAGCCTCAGATGTTCCGAACTTCGAGACTGGATATGACTGGCTGACGACGGCTAATTGGACAGAAGCGGCCATTTCGGTCTCCCTTGGTCTCGTCCGTCATGCTATTCATCCTGCCGAAGGTTTTTTGGTGAACAGCATGAAGATTCCCAAATCGCAAGTCAAGGAAGAAGGCTTGGGCTGGACGAGCTTCACTGATACGAAAAAGCTTACAGGAGGCTCAGCAAGCAGTTGCACAAACTGTCTGTCAAGGCGCGTCCCTTTTACTATCCGGGTTTTTGACCTCAACGCATGCGCGCACCTTTGCTCTGTCTGACCTGTGATCGCCCACAGCCAATTACAGTGACTGACCGATCTCATGAAATGTTGGCCGAAATTCTGAAATGCGTCTTCAACTAGGAAGGATTATTTAGGCGGGATTGTGATACTGATTACCATGGGGCATAATTCAGAAATATTTGGGACTCGCCAAGATCTCGGCTTTTGAATGCGCTTCTTTTTGACCTCCTGAAAATTCCAAATTCGGTAAAAATATGGCTACTTAAGTAGCAGGCATTTTTAGCACTGATTTTCGATGGTTTTATGAATTCAAATACATTTTATAGAAAAGATGCACAAAAATATGCTTCCTTCTGCTCTTTGGGTGGCAAATAACGTCGACTTCACATCTTATGCTTGAAGACAGGGTATATTTAAGTTTTAATTGTAGATTTTAATTATAGGATTTTTAAGACCGTGCAATGTACATTCATACAGCATCGCACCTGTCTGTTTACCATTGCTTCTCATGAAATGTACAACATAGTCCGCACTCGTTGCAAAATTTCATGAAATCTAAATAATATCTACTTAAAGGCATAGAGGAATCAAATATTTTCCTTACACAGAAAGCATGCGCCTCCTAGAATGAACTCGCTAAATGCTAATGCAACGGCTGCTCGGGCTTACAATTATTCGAGAATTGGAAAACGTTTTTAAAACCTAAATATACCCTGTCTCCAAGCATACAATGTACAGTCGACGTGATTTTTTACCCTAAAGGCAGAAGAAAGCATATTTTTTTGTGCGTGTTTTCTATACAATATATTTGAATTTATAAAACCATCGAAAATCAGTGCTAAAAATGCCTGCTACTTAAGTAGCCAATTTTACCGAGTTTGGGTTTTTCAGGTGGTCGAAAAGAAGGGCATTCAAAAGCCGACATCCTGGCGAGTCCGAAATATTACTGCATTATGCCGCATGGCAATCAGTATTACAACCCCACCTAAGTAATCCTTCCAAATCGAAAACGCATTTCAGAATTTCGGGCAACATTTCATGAGATCGGTCACTTACTGCGGCAAATGAGCGACCTTGATTGACGTGCAGCACTCGCGAGGCTAATGTTAAGTCTCGCGCGGTACCTGCTGCGATTTGACCGGCAGGGTTCGACGGACGGAAGGGCTGGTGGCGATGGCGATCGCGGACTGCCACAACCCCTCGCCAGCGACTCCTCTGACATTCCGACTGTCACTGGCGCCGGCGTCCACAATGTGCTACGCGAAGCACCTATGCTGCTGACCGAATTAATTTGTAGTGGGACAGACTTGCGCAGAATCTACTGCACTCCCTCCTCCCTCACTCACTAAGATTCGAAAACATGAACAAGCTAAGACTACCGACGATGGATATGGGCGCATTAGCAGACATAGTTGAACGGCCCGTCTGCGCGTGCCGCACATAACCCCGTCTCCACAGGGTATGCCGGGCTTTCGTGAGGGCAGTTGGGATTTCACATGCGCGGAAGTTGCGTAAAATGCATTACGGTAAGGATCCATTAGGTTTAACTCTCGGTCCTTCAGTAAGGTGCCTTATTTGTACGTACACAGTACTAAACACGTGGGCAGAGTCATCCCGTCAGTTGGAAAAATCACAAAACCACGACCTTTAGGGTATGTTACATTTATTATGGTGAGGAACGGACTCGTATGCCGCAAGGATGAATTTTCCAATAGCAAACTTAATGTTTCTTCCTTCTGACATGTCCGAGCCTGTTAATCAACTGGTGGTTCAATTGGACGCGTTGCTTGACAGAGCTAGACAGCCTGTCTACGCCTGTCCTTCACGAGCTCATAAATTCACTCACCGGAACACATCAAAGCATATTTCTCCCACTTACGTGATATGGGCTTGTTCTGGCATGTGAAATTGGTGCGACGGGTTCGCAACTACCCTACCAGGCCGCTGCGTGGTGCGAGTGTGCGGCGGCAGTTGAGGCAGGAGGCAGTTGCCGAGCTGGTGGCGATGGCAGTCATATTGGTGGTGTCGCCCTGGCAGTAGTGGATTCGGTAGTACTGGTAGTATGATATTCAGACGTAGGAGGTAAGTTCATCGTGATAACGATGCGCTGAATTCTGCTGGCCTTGGACACACACATATTGCGGATTAAACCAATGCGCTGTCCAGATGTTCGGGGAGAGGACATTGTAAGAAGATGAGGCGTGTGTGACAGCTGTATGACGGGACCGCAGGTACTGGTTCGCCGGCATCTGTAAGAGGTGACCACCCAGGCATGATGGGACAGTTCAAAGTAATTCCGCATTGCTGATAGAAGCGAACAGGCGAGTTCCAGGTAGCAGTTCAGAAGACGAAGATGCGATCACTGGAACAAGAAATTTATTGGCCTGACGTTTCGGATTCTCACTCGAATTCATCATCAGAGACATTCGCAGATAAAGGTGATGGTGGCACAGGGAGTGCAGTATTTATAGCACGTGGCTGCCGTGGGACCGTATGCGCACTGCAATTAACACTTCTCGCAATCACCGCTGGGGTCGTAATTGATGCGGTGGTGGCTTGTCAGTCAGAGTCCGATTTGCTAATTGCCGTGATTTCGTCATCCGTGATGCATGCTGGTGTGACGAGTGCTCGGCAAATTGGCTCACTGTCACTGTGATAATTGCTCGCTCCCAACCTCCCCACGTGACTGATTCCTCTGCCCAGGGAAAATTGCAGCACGGAATATGGTACCGGGAGGTCACTGTCCTTGTTGATGGATTGCGGGCCTGAGAACCATGGCTCGAGCAGCTCTTGACTCACACGGTTGTCACCCCTTGCGAGAATTTCGGTCTCTTGAAATTTGAAAATGTGGCCAAGTCCCGTCGAGTGTGCCGCCACCTGAGTGCTCGCGTCTTCCCGCCTCACTGCTGCTGCGTGCTCGGCGATTCGCGTGCGGAGTAATCTCCCAGTTTCTCTGACTTAGTTGCTTGGTCCGTAACTACACCAGATCCGGTAAACGACTCCAGACGTTTCCTGCCGTGGCAGCGGGTCTTTTGGGGCCGGTTGGATTTTGTCTCTGGTGTCCTTTTCGTATGCACTGGTTGACAAAGTTGCGTGGGTAACCATTGGCTCTCATTACCCGTCGAAGATATTGTAATTCGGCAACCTTGTCTTCCATTTCACTGCAGTGCGTCTCAGCGCGCCGGTATAGCACCCTTACGCAACTGCGTTTGTGACTGATCGGGTGGTTGCTATCGAAGTTCATTATTTGCGTCGTATTTGTCGCTTTCCTGAACACTTTGGTTTTTAGGCCACCACAACCTTTGCGGCAGACGAGGACACCCAGGAAGGCCAGCTGGCTGTTTTCCTCCTCCTCCACTGCACTCCCTGTGCCACCATCACCCTTATCTGCGAATGTCTCTGATGATGGATTCGAGTGAGTATCCGAAACGTCAGGCCAATAAATTTCTTGTTCCAGTGATCGCATCCTCGTCTTCTAATGCCGCATTTTTTGGGGATTGGGGACGGTGGTGGCAATGTTTTGCAGGGCTGCAGGACTGTCGTTACCAGTATTGTTAGCAGTGGAGATCTTGGTGATGTATTGTGCTATGAGAGGTATTTTGATCACGTTGACATTACGCTGGGTCTGTAGACGCGAACCTAGACCAACACATGACCGGAATGTCCGTTGGAATTGTGGACACGATGACAGGAGTTGAGTGCTGGCGTCACTGTTTCGCGTACCGTTTGGGTCTTGATCTCCTACCTCTTCGCCTCGACGGCGGCTACTCGGTTGGCATCGATGGTGGTTGCTCCATTCATTACAGCAGTTCATCACGTCCTCCGATCACGTTTAATTTGCAGGTAAGTGAGATTTTATGGTGTCCTCGTAGCGACGCCTTCGTCCACCCTGCCGCAACCTACCAAGGCTATGTTGCTGTAAAATGACCGTTCGGGCAGGCGCTTGTCGACCATCCTCAGGACGTGATCCCTCCGTCGCCCTTTCATCTGTCTCAGCATGCCATGGATACTGAAGCAACTGACTCCAGAACACCAGTGTCTGGGAGCTTTGTCTGCCACTTGACATTCAGTATTCCTCAAAGGCAGTGAAGTTGGACATGGCTTAATTTTTGCTTGGACATCACAAACAGTCCACGTCTCCATCTTATGCAAGTCTGCTGTCAGGATAACGGCATTTTACATCCTCAGTTTTGTGTCCAGCACGATGCTGCGAATGCTCCAGACGGAGTGTCCTTGGCCAAGTGCCTAGCTGGTTTTGGGGATCTGAATTTGGAGTTCGACGTCGGTTTTCGTATTCCTCGAAATCGCATCTCCACGGTATGCTCATATTTCCATCGTTATGCTGTGGGTTCTATTGAAATTGGCAGGAGAAATCAGTTTTTGACACTTGTTGTTGCACAACCACTGTGTTTCCACGTTAATCGGCAGGCCGAAGCTAGAAAATTCGCAAGCGAAGAGCCTCACATTCCGCTATATGGTCTCTTCCGTTATGGTTTTTGGTGCACAATCATCTGTTAACAACGGGTCGCAGGGTTTTTCTTTGAATACCCTCGAAGATGTATTCAGGCGATGGATATTTGACAGTTTCCCGTCGGTTACGTAGGCGTCCATTGGCATGAAGTATAACGCGAGACTTAATAAGGTGGTAGTTAGTACGGAGTCTAGTTTTACTCAAGCGAATAACACGAATGCTGCAGGAATTGCCCCCTTTGTCCGTGAGGCAAGTCATCATCCCTCCGTGAAGTCGTCTCACCATTTGAATAAATCGTTCAGGACACTCAACCCTAGCGTGGTTCAAAAGAGTACATTGCCGTTCACATGGGCCTCGTCAGACCCATGAGGTGTGTCATAAGGTTGGTCCTTATTTCCTGGTAAATATTCTGCAGAGCATAGTCCATGTGGTTTACGGAATCCACACAGTATTTCTGGAAGAACTCCCCGTTCCTCACATGCGTTAAGGCGGTTGGGCAGAAAACGAGTAACGGTTTTCCATGTAATATTGAAAAAGAAGATACGTCTGTGCTTACCATATAACTGCAGAGTCGTAACGACCTTCAAATTTCAGGCTATTTGTTCTTGTCACCACATCCTCTGTGATATCGGATAAATTCTCATGAGTATTGGGCCGCAATACTTGTATGATTCCGACTCAAATTGCATCTACTTCGGCGCTTTTCCACTGGACAGCTCTTGCCCTGCTTTAAATGACTCAGAGATAGTAGGTCAACAAACAGGGTCATTGCTGGTGTCCAAATAAGCAAGTCGGCTGATTGCATTTTCGCATATTGCCGACGGTGGTTGAAGAGGTCCTGGAAGGGTGCGGTCTACTGCTTGATAAATTGTGGCTCCGGCTTTAGGAAGGTCGGTAGATCCCGGTTTCGTAGTGGTTTAGCCCCCTTGACTTGTGGATTGTAAACTGCTTAGATGGCAACGAAAAAATCTCTCTATCACCACGGGCGGTATATCCCAGGATCCCCTCAGCTTTGCGAGCCCGCCATTTCTTCTGTGTTTCCCTCAGCCTCCGTTGTACCAGCCACCGGCATCGAGAGGGTGCAGCTTTGTTGGAGTTGATGCTGTTGATGGCGTAGGACGAGTGCATTCTGCCTGTCAAATGGAAATGTTGGGAATTTTTCGTCATTGTCAACAGATCAGTTTTGGTGCTGATAGCGTGCACGGCCGAGGACTTCCATGGCGGTGGCTTGGATGACATCTCGTAGTTTTCTCCGTTGGTTTTGAAAATGCAATGTTTTTTCAGAGCTTGCCTTTCTTCCAGATTGAAGTTCATGCGATTGCCAAAATTTCGGCGATATTCAGTTTATTGAATTATACAGTATTTCATCTACCTGATGTCAACTTACTTTTTTGTTACCTGCGTTAATGCATTTGGATCCGCGTGTTACAGGCGACAGGGTGATGGTTCGTCCAGCACTCAGTACCACACGGCCTTAGTCACGGGCACGTTACGTTAGTCAGGCATCCCAACTAGAACGTGCTTCATCAGACACCAGCGGCGCGAGAGACGGGGCATCCACGTCGACTACTCCTGCAACGGAGAGCGGGAAATGCTCCTAGCCAACAAAAGATTGTGCTACACGGAAGCCCTCAGAAGAAGTAAGTCATTAGTGTCGCAACTGTCGACCGCGAGGCGAGCGCGGACTGTCTCCTGGAGAGCATTATCTGCGTTGACGTGGATATTGAGGTAGACATGGATAATGCTTTGCTCGTCTTCGGCACAATGGCTAGGATGGCGCGTACGGTTTCGTGGAACTTGTTCTTCACGTCATCATATTTAGTCATTGAGGGGCATGGATGCTGACAATGGAGGCGCATATGCTCCTCTGAAGTGGCACTGTCTTTGCCCTGAGACAGACACTGACGCAGTGAGACAGGCATTAGTCATGTAAGGGTGTCGTTCCTGACGGCGAAGGCAACCCCGATTCTTTGGCCTTCAGCCACTGAATGTCCGCTTCAGGAGATAACGTATCTAATTCAGTATATATGCCAGATAGAGGCAGAGCCTTGGAAAACACTATTAACAGATAAACGCATGTAAAAAAAACATGCAGATATTTACATAGCATTTATGCCAGTCATTGATATCATGTAACTGTTTGAGCATCAAGCATAAATTTATCCAGCCTTTTTTGAAGGTCGCAACGTTTTCCGCTAAGACAACGGAGTTCGGCAATTTGTTACATCCCTCAACCAGCCGGTGGGAGAAGAATTCGACCCGCAATTCGAGTTTAGAATATTTTGTCTTCAATTGGTATTGGCGCATTCGAAGATTTGTCGTCCGCGCCAATTCGAAGAAATCTTCAAACTGGAGAGCACAGTTTAGCCCTCGGACGATCCTGAAGGCCATGACCATATCCCCTCTGCATCGTCTATAAGAGAGAGGGAATATTTTCAGCTTTTCCAGGCGTTTATCAAAAGGTAAGCTAATTAATCCGCCGGCTAGCTTGGTCGCACTTCGTTGTACGTTCTCCAGTAGGGTGTAATCTTGTTTCGTCCACGGACATCATGCCTGAGCAAAATATTCCAACGCTAGTCGAACAAGTGTTCCATATACTTGGCCGAAAAGTTCTTCATCAAAATTGAGGAAGGATCTTCTGATCGCGCCTAGGATACTCATAGCTTTCTTTGATATCTTGGCTCAGTGAGGCGATGGCTTGAGAATTGACGTCATTCACACACCGAGGTCTCTTAACTAGTTGATTGATTCGAGTTGGTGACCTCCTATAAAGTAGTGGGGTTCAAAGCTCAACGACCTCCTGTAGCTTGATCGTAATTTTATAAGTTGGCATTTGTTACGATTGAGGCTAAGACACCAGTAATCACACCATTGTTGCAAGCGATTCAGATTGTCTTGTAACTGTACAAAGTATTCCGGCTTCTCTACTGATTTTCACAATTTGAGCTCATTGGAAAACATTACAGACTCGCAGTTCAGACAGTCCAGGCAGTCGTTCACATATACTAAGAGCAGAATGGGACCCAGAACGTTCCCCTGCTAATGCCACTGTGCACGGGTGTCTATTCCGATTTAGCGTTTCCGATACACATCACTGAGATCTGCGCGTAAAAAAATCGGCTAGCCATTTCAATAGATTTTCATTCACACCCACTTGACGTGGTTTAAATATAAGTCGTCTGTGTGAACTCTGTTTAATGCCTTTATGAAGTCAGTGTACACGGCGTCGACTGATAAGCCCATGTCGATCGATTTCGTCCAGATCTCCATGGATACTGGCACCTTCGTGAGACAGGATCGACCACTTCAAAAGCCCTGCCGATGCAAACCGAGCAAGTTGTTTTCTCCGAGATGTCGCATCAGCTCCGTCTTTATTTCCTTTTCCATTAGTCTGCAACAGATGTTTGTGAAACTCACTGGTCTGAAACTATTCAGGGCTCTTCTCTCGCCACCTTTATACATGGGGCTTATATTTGCTCTCTTCCAGTCGGTAGGCAGAGCCCGGTCTCCATCGAAGTTCCGAAAATCCTGGATAACGGTGAGGCCAACTGGTCTGAGAGTTCATTCAGGACTTTTGCCCACAGGCCGTCCGGACCAGGGAATTTAGTGGGCTGTAGTGGACTGAGAGGTTTCCTTACCGTGTCTGTTGTGAAGTCCACCTTACTTATCGCATTGTTTGATTTGACAATTGGGGGTAGACTGTTTCATCGAAAGCCGGCTCCTCGGTATACACGGACGTAAAGAAATCGGACAACAGGTTCGCCTTGTTTAAATTGTCAGGCAACATATTTCCCCGGCGATATTTTAGACAGGGAATGTGGTCCCAGTTGCGTCTCGCATTACTCATATATCCAAAGAATTTTTTAGAATGTTGTGGGATATTTTTTAGACGTTTTGACTCAAATTCTCCCCGCTCCCTCCTCAACAGATTCCGACATTTATTCCTCTGCATTTTGAAGTCAGGGAAATGCTCTGGTTGTTGACATCTTGCGAACATTTCCCAAAGTTTTCTTTACAATTTAAGGTTCTTCTCTATTTATAACGTCACCCACTGTGGTCGGGATGTGCGCAGCTTCCTCTTCAGTGGGCGACAGCTCTCTATCAAGTGCTGTATTATGTTCTTGAAAAAGATCTAATCGCCTTCTGGGTCAGGCTCTTGTGCTGCATCCCACTTCACCTTCTGCGGCAGATTTTTCATTCCGGATAATCCCCTTTCCATACATTTCTTTCCTCAGCAGCACGAATTTCGGGTACAGAAAAATGACTATACTCCCAAGCAAGAACGCATGGTCACTTCGGCCAAAGGGCGTGTGCGATTCCAATCCCAGAATGCAACTATCATCCCTAGTGATGATGAGGTCCAAACAACTGGACTGCTGCCCAACTCTGAATCGAGTGTCCACTTTAACATGTTGGATAAGGAACTCATTTGTCATCAGTGGAATAAATTTCTGTTCGAAGGAGTTTTCTGATCGCGTGCAATGCACCATATTCCACTCGAATTCTGGACATTTGAAGTCACCAAATAGCATTATGTGCATGCTTTGACAAATTTCGTTTATCTCGGTGCTGAGTGCATCATCCGCATCCGTCCGCTGGCTTGGCGGTCTGTAAACCTGGACCATATGAAGGCTTGGATGGTTTGGCATCATCAAGTAACAACTGAGTATTTCACAATCAATGTGCCGAAATGGGGAAGACTCAACCCTGACGTAGTCGATGCCAAATCATATAATTATCGCAATCCCCCATTCCTTCGTTCGTTTTGGTCCATCCGGAGAATCTGGAAACCATCTAGCATA
>CACRXP010000122.1:490698-511015 GCA_902702965.1 Spirometra erinaceieuropaei
TATTAAAATCGAAGGTCTTTCTCGGTTAATTCTTTTACGATTCAGTTGCCACCCAAAGTGACTAATTTCGAAGTTATTTAATGTGTATAGCCACATATTATGACAGTTTAATGCCTTTATGTCTACTTTGGTGTACGTAACGCACTGCAAAACACATGTTTTCTAATTTTATATACCACACATTCATTCAGTTTCTATGATTTGAAACTTCAATCGGACAATGTGGACTCCTCGATCTGTGCTTAAGGATGTGGGTTAAGAGCATCAGTATAGGTGTTATAGTTAAAAAAAACTTCATCACATGCGCGGAATTCCTAAAATTCCATCAATAGCGTATTAATCATACTCGAAGTATACACAAGTCAATCATGACGGGCATAAAAATTTCGTTGCGTGCAATTGAGGCAGCCAAAATAATGTACGCGAAGAATTCCTTCTCCAGTTGACGTTTGAACTGATAGAAAAACCCGTGGAAATACATAAAAAGCCACATGCTGAAGGAGGGACATTTTAAACTATTTAAGTCATTTCAGGAATAGACAACGATAAAGAAGTGGCACACATTGTGTAATTCCGTTGTAGGTGATCCGCAAGGTAGGTTAATGCGGCCTTGCTGACTATTAATACGGAACAGAGTATCTTCGTATTGTGTGTGTACTCAGCGACTTAATTGGGATTTTTAGCTAGTATTTTTGCGTTGACTGTTAACCTGCCGCTACAAACTTGCCTGTACAGTATGAGTTTACCCAACACATTCACAAGTTCAATGGTGCCAGCAATTATATTGTGCAATGTAATGCCGAAAGAGTTAAAAATGAAGAAAATGTATGCAGTCATTTGCTAGTATGTCTAGATGAAAACATTAAAGAGGTCTGTTTTTGATGAATATTCTCCAGTTTTTCGCTTCCAAAGTGAGCTTATATACCTGACGGATTGGACTGAACTTTTGCATAGACGAGGAAGAGGTTGATAAGCAGGAATCAAAAATATTCACGAATAATAATGATATTTTTGCTGAATTTTTAATGGGCCTTTGAATTAAAAATAATTTTGGACTTTGAAGAATCTCCGATTACTTTAGATTATAACAGATACAGTTGATCTGGATGATTTATCAGCCCAACATTTTACGGAACGTTGGGCTTGTTGATAAGGTAGCAATACGCTTGCAGTGAGATCCTGTCCGATTTTGAGTTCTTTACAGGTTTTTCATTTACCTTAGTATCGCCATTAGGGCTTTCTTTCCATCAAAAGTCTTGTTGGTTTGAGTGCAGTTAGCTACCAATGTCGTTGTTGTCTTCAGCTTTTCCTTAAATGTGCTCGCAAAACTTATTCCACACCAGTCTCCAGTTTTTATTTTCTTCATTTTCTCGACTCGTTAAATGGGTAAGCTGACAGTGTATTTCCATCTCCCACGGTCCCTTATGGCTTGAGGCGTGTTAGTGCAATTACATTTTTACTTTCTATTGAGTACTTTTTCATCGGATTATTTCTTAAGTCTATTAAGAATCTGCTGTTCAGGCAAGGAATTGGGACGTATTCGAATCTGAACGTTGGACGCCAAGAAATGAAGATTTGTAGGGTTGGTCTTTAAAAGTAATAGGTTAAAAAGCCTAATATACGTTTAGCTTCTGAAAAATTTCATAGCCAAAAGAGAAAATTCTCTGAATATGGCTGTATCGATCGCAGCAAAAGAGGCCAGCAAAACTGCAAGCCTAACTACATGCAGCGTTACCCTAAGAACGTAGAACTAGAATTATGTTTGATAAGATTTCATGCTCACATAATTATTGAGCTGGCCTCTAGCCCATTTGAGGCATGAAGTTAAATAAATCCTTAGGTACTGAGGTCTAAGATGTCCTTTTTGGTTTCTGTGGAAATAATCTCTGTTTCTGGTTACGGGAATAAGTCCGATGAGAATTGTGATAATGATAGTTTTATGGAATCTTTTGTCATCAGTTTGGTTGCAGGAGGGGCCGTGTAGTCTATCGCAAGGTAATCCTTCAAATATTTTGGTGTTGCAGACCACAATGAGCCTTCCAGTGGCGTGCTTGTCGACTCAGAGGCGTACCATCAGGACTCTGGTGAAAACAAACCTCGAAAGCACCAGAAAGGCAAGAAGGAGCATGGCTTAGGCATAACACGTACGTTTATTTTGTCGATTCTCTATTTCCTATCCGGTTATTACCTATTCCTTAGATGTATGTCAGTATTTCCTTCCCTTATCTGAAATTTTACTGGACCCTCTTGCAGACTTGCATACTGGTAAGTTGCACAGGGGTGGAACGATGCCTAACAGCCCTTCTGCTTGAGGTTAACGCGTTGTCAACACGCTATCGCAGTCCTTAGGACTTGTCAGCCTAGGGCTTGTTCAGCTTCTTTTGTGTGTCTGCTTTGGACGCTTCGCGCTTTACTTACACATCTGTGAAAGTACTGCCGTCCGCCTTTTTTGCTCTGATGTACATGGCAATGCAGTGGATTATCCTCACCCAGGACATTGCCTGCTTTAGAAAGTTCATTTTTGCACCACTAGCTGTCCGTTTTTGCTTACTAAGTCCACCTGCCTCCTATAATGTGATTCGTTTTTTAAATGCAGGAGCGCACTTGCGGGTTGCGGGCAGTACTGTGTCCGATTTCCCATCGGCCTTTGAAGCGGCAGAGTGCTCACCCGCATACACATCAACCTTTTGGACCACTTACGTTTAAGAACTCGAGAAAACGCATTAGGTGGGAAGCTAGTTGTCAGTGGATGCTTCTCTACCCCTGATGGCACTTATTTTGACCATTTAGGAAACCCGCTGCAAGGGTGACTTGGCCTAATTGAACTGAACTCGTGTAGTGCTTTTTTATGAATCGGCACATTTGTTTATGGCTTGTTACTCTTTGCTGCAGTGGTGTCAAAAACGGACGTTTTTTAGAATACTTGTGCATAGTCAGCGACTGCTTCCCTGGCGGCATCCATGCCTTACAAACCTACTCCAGGGACTTCGGCTGTTGCTGTGTTGGTGTCCTACTAGACTGTTTCTGACCAACTGACTTTTGTCGTCCAACAAAACCCATCTGTAGGTCGCATGGCTTTCGAAAGCCCTCGTAAACGCCAAGCCGATATCGAAATACGAACTGTCTTTCTGAATTGAAGTCTGAACTTGTACACTACTCTCCTTGACATCATTCATTTCCTTCTGTGCTTCGCAAATACCAGTGCTTCGATGTTTGAAATAATAGTGGGGTTATTCTGTTTCTTCCTTCCCCTCCCCGCCCATTTTTTTCCCTTTGTTCTTATTTTCATCTTCCTCGACTGTGCCCTTTGTTCTGCTAGAGTCCCCCCATCACCATCATCCTCACCACCATCCTCATCACCAACACCACCAGAAGAAGAAGAAAGGACAAAAATATTGGTTTCAGTTCAGACTCAAAAAAACTGGCAAGTGCAGTCTCCGCCAGCGCGTGCGTTCCTTAACTGGCATGGTGACGTGCGCGGATGTTAATTACGCTTGATCATTCCCAACCCGCCGCCGCCGCCACCACCACCACCGCCCCCCCCCCTCCTCTGAAGCAATCTGCCATTTTCGCCAACAATTTTACTACGCTGCATTTCCTTTGCCCGCTCATTAACGATTCAGTTTTGCCATCTACTTGGTTTGCAGTTGCGTTACATAATACTGGTGGTAGCAGTAGCAATGCCACTATGAGGGTCACAGATAGAAACAGTAGTAGTTTTTGTAGTCGCTGTAATAATACTGATGGCGGCTTAGTAGTAGCGGCAGCACCGACTGTATTACTAGCAACGGTAGCAGTGCCACTGGTGGTGGAAGTACTGCTGGTGGGGCTGACTTATGGTGTTGTGTAAACAGGGCATGGAAATAGGAGCGCCCTGTCCTAGAATTAAAGGTGGAGATGCGCATAATTCCGCGTCCCAGCCCTAAAAATAACCCCAATATAAGATCAAACGGTTGCGCAAATTTGGACCCTAAACCTTGTTTTTGTAGTTCACGATAGTCCGACCTCTTAGTTTGATCGTGACTTCTTACCTTACCGTTAACTTTAAATCTAGCCTTAAACCTAATCCTTGACCTAATCCTAATTTCACTGAAAGTTGGTCCAAAGGCACCCGTATTGTAGGCAGTTCCTGTCCTTATGTCTTGCTCGGGGGGCCATATAAGTCAATCGTAGCCTAGCGTTACTTCACTTTGACCCAACTGTGAATAACCTGCCGCATCGGTGGGACTCGAACCCATGACAGAAAGCAGAGGCTTTAGTACAGCCAACGCTTTAACCATCTAAGTTACGAGGCCCCACCGGACGACGCGAGTTTGATCACATTTGGGTCAAATTTACCCGCCCAACCTACTGCAACGTCTGGAGACCACCAAATCTGATTCAGTAAGCTGACTGCCCAAGCAGGATTTCCAGAGTAATCAACCTAGAATCCACCAGTTGACTACCAGGGTTAATGGAAGCATTTGTAGTGGCAAACGATTTGGCGATGATTCCTCTTTGAAAAGCAGTTATCGTCCTGTATTTCATTAGTAGATCTATGCTTACGCAATTCAGATTAATTTTTCCCGAGGAGCTTAAAACACTATTACTCTTTTCGGAAGTTTGCGTCCATCCTAAAACATAATTTTAAATTTCTCGCACAAAAGTTCGCGAATTTACTCGATTTCAGACCATAAGCCACTTTACCTGGAGTTTGACATGACCCGCAACAGCTATATGAGAGTCAGCATTACGTCCCTGTGATGTATGCCTGCCAGGTAAATTGAAATGCATAGAGAGTGTAACAACGCAACTACTGTTTCAAAAAGTGCCCAAGCCGCTAAAAAACTTCTGCTGTCAAAGTTGACCACAAACTCGTGATGAGATGCGTGTGTTCTTAAGACGAAAAAGAAAACAGGCTCACCTTGTGAGTCAGACGGAAGGGAGTATCGATTAGAAAGAGGAATTGAAGAAGATACGCAAGATTGAAGGGACTTATTTTCTGTCCCCATGCTATCATTCATACTTCAGGCAACCTGCACATAACTCTTCGACCTCCTTTGGAGACATGTCTTTCGAATGGGTGATCTTCTCATCTACCATAGTCAGTCATGTGCGTAGTTAAAATCACAGACTCTGTTGCAATACCTCTTACGCTGGTTTTCATGGAGGTATTCTCAACCGAATGTAAGGTGTGTTACAGTTGGGGAGTTGACCTGAGATTATGTTCCAGCCTGGCGACCGAACCTGCTTATTCCCTTCCTCTTGTCAGTATATTTCGGGGTCCCAGACTACTTTTTTCAGAGCTACGGCGCTAAAAATTGAAGACATGACTAATTCGACTGCTGTACTGCGGACAGTTATTTCTGATAAATGGTTAGGGCATTCACTGGCTGTGCTCAACTCTTGACCCTCCTGTCCTCGGATCGTATCTCCTCGAGGCCGCAGAGTTTTTCGCAATTTGGCCAAGTGAATCTTATGTGCATCTCTTGTACGGAGTAATCGTTACTTAAGGAAGGCTGGCGTCCATTTCTTCCGCCAACACGCCCGACTCGCAAGGCAAACAAAGCGTGCAAGGGCTGTAATCTGCCTTGCCTGACATATTGAGCTCAATTCGACCTGCTACCGAAACACACCTGCGGCTCCTTTCATCGCACATCTGTTCTGCACCTGGTCGTCTGGACTGTTGCCTAATCTGCCATCCGTTGCAGAGAGTAGACAATTCGTGCACCAAACCACCGATCTGCTGGCTTGCTACTTCACTCTACCAATCGCATTTATGCAATTTAATTTACGCCTATAATAGCTACTTGGTCAAGCGGGCTAGGGCAGTTTTGCGCCAAACAGTGGCTCGCAGTTAACCTTCACTTTGCGCGATTTATGTTTTCTCCCTTAACACCTCATCTTACCCTGCTCCAACCATTTTTTCGCTCTGGCCTCTAGTTGGGCAGCGCACACGCAATCTAGATCATTCGACCACCCCCCCCTCTCCCGCTATCGCCACCATCCTGTCAGTCGGTGATGCCCTTGTTTATGTCTTTTTTTTCTCTCTCCGCCTTTTCTGATGACGACTTCTAGCTCCATCGGAAGGTGGTGCCCATGCGACATTTGTTCTGGGCGAACGTCCAGTCGCAGAGGCAACGGCGGCGGAGGAGGAGAACCGACTCATACCCGCGTTCGTGCAACTGAGCGTACTCTGCTCTGACCCCACTTTACAGAACCCACCTGAGTGGCGAGAGGTGGCTCGGTGAGTACTCCCCTCCCGCCCCCTTTAGCGATTACGATGTCACTTGTAGCTACCCCCCCCCTCCCCCACCGGTCCCCCGAACAGTGCTTTGAGCTAACGCAACTGCGCATCTGACTGCCAGCGGCCCCTTAAAGCTCGCGGTTGTCTTTTCAGACGTCTTAACTCGGGCCAACATGTTTGTAAACTGGCAAGCAAATACTTTCTAATTTCACCTTTATTTGGCACGCCCAGCTTCAACTGCCGCAAATGCATTCCGCAGTACTAAAGCATAGGCTAGCCCTACAGCGTGGGAATGAACTGTTTTCCCGGTCGGAAGAGTATACATGAGTCCCGCAGAGCTGCCTGTAATACGGAGATGTTGTTAATAGGGGGGGGGGGTTAGGAGTGGGTCTTTTTTGAGAGGAAATTTGGAGTTCTCAAGTGTGCATAAAAAGACGTTAAGACTGGAAATATATTTCAGAGGGAACACATACACTCATTCTCTACCGTCATCTCGTCTCTGCTAAGTGTCATTGACGTGCAGAGAAGCGGGACATGGTGTCGCACAGAGCTCCAAAAATTATGTAAATATTTAAATTTCTACAAAAGTAACTCCTGTTATTTATGGTGGTGGTTGGCAGGGATCCACCTCCGCCCCTGCGACA
Source organism: Spirometra erinaceieuropaei (assembly GCA_902702965.1). Classification (NCBI taxonomy): domain Eukaryota; kingdom Metazoa; phylum Platyhelminthes; class Cestoda; order Diphyllobothriidea; family Diphyllobothriidae; genus Spirometra; species Spirometra erinaceieuropaei. Next base: position 497,569 of record CACRXP010000122.1, read on the forward strand.
ATGGTTTACGTTTAAGTTGATGCACAAACGATCGCCTCTTTCTCTCCACGCCAAGAGCGCTTGTTAGGCCTGACCATAGCGAGAAACTCGAGTCTGCCCCCCCCCTTCCTCGGGTTGTCCAAAAAGCTGGTTCGTTGGACAGTACTTGCGCGGGACAATATCCTGGTGGTTTCGGAGTCTGGCGTCTCCACCCCCACTGACAGATCACTTCCATGTTCCAGCGTTCTGTCGGAATACATCAGGCACGATTAGTCTTGCGTACCACGCCCTCCGCTGCTTTCGTTACCCAGACTACAAGCTAGCGCTGTACTTGTGCGTCAAAACTTTGTTTACCTTATAGTCTGTCCCGATGTTGACATAGGATCAGGTTACAGTAGCGACATGCGTCCGCCTTTGTTTACAGTAAGGTGGACTTGTAGCACATCTACTCCAAATTCTTCTTCCCACGGTTACCTTGTCCCGAGGGTGGAACAACGTTAAGACGGCTGAAGGAGGGGTGGGGGGGATGTTGGCGCGGTGGCGGACAGGGCCAAGCAAGCCGTCTGCGCGTACAGCGCACCGTCTGGCCTCTAATTACACGTGCTAGGCCTCGCTGGGGTCCCACATAGGCTACGCTTCAGCTGGGTCCGTAGTTCGGAGGGAGGAAGAATCATTCCGTTGGTTGGCAGCCCTCCAAATTACGAGAATCAGTACGTCATTTCACCCTGAAGGCGTATTATTTTACCATGCTGAAAACAAAGGTGCTAGCTAAAAGCCCCGGCACGTGTTTTGCCGATATTATGCCGCTGTACGACATAGCTGCGAGGGATCCGGCCGATCAGTAGGTCCCCCAGCGTTCTCCTTGTGGTTTCTGATAGATATACCAGTTTAGAAATTGTTGCTTTCTAGTCTCCTCAGAAATTATTGTGCTTACTTGAAGGTTTTGAAAACCTCGGCACTTTGTATGCTCATTTTGGAAGACGACGTGCTAAGGTTTTTGCAGATTGTTATACCTGTTCCTTGCGGGCGTTTTCAGATGTCCAGTCCCCGGCGTAGTAACTCTATTTATCTGACGCGTTAATTTCATGTCCGGTAGTAAGACTTTTGCTAAAGTACTTATAATGAGTATATACACTGTGAAGGCGAAGTTTCGATTTCCAGGTGTATGCATAAGTGAAGAAGAGGAGTCGTGCACCGGAACACTTTGTTTATTGTCCTGAGCTTTCAGACTCCTACAGGAGTCCATCGTCAGAGGTAGTAGCAGCAACAGAACAAGCGACAATTATAGGGCGATCCGGGATGCGGTACACCACTGCAGATTGCTCTTTAGGCTTTAACTGGTCATGAAAATCAAAGACCGGTAGTAAGACTTTTGCCAAACCACTTATAGCGAGTATATGCGCTGTGTACAGTGGAAGTGACGGCGTATGACTCGGTACGCGGACGGACGCTTTCGCTGAGTAATGATTCTTTGTGTCACCATGGGCGAGGAGGGGAGAGCTTATGTGCTCACGTGCCTTTAGACTTTCCACAGAAGCAAATGCACGAATTCTAAACAGACTTGAGGTTCGTGCATCCATCAAATAAAACGTTGATTCAGTAGTATGTGATAGTTACAAGAAGTGCTTCCGACAACTCAAAGGGACACTGGAGTGGCCACTTCCAGCCTTTTTGCAGTCAGTTGGTTTTTTTTACGCCTCAGTGCAGTGTAGAAACCCACCTCTCACTTCGAAAATGTGTTTCGGGTGTACACTTTTCTTTTTTTTGTTTTGCGAACATGTACTGCCCTACAGTTGACTATTTTCGACGAAACGCCTGCCAAAACATTCTGTAATGCATAGAAGCATTAATGCTAGCCCATGACATCCGCGGAGGGTATGCACACCATTCCAGTGGGAGCAATGTCCTGGATGGAATCGTCTGCAGCTCGGGAGCGGTGGCTAGTCTTGCCAATGCAAAAAGACCAAGGGTTACGCCGCCTCAAATCCGCTAACGACATAGTTACCTTGGCTGCAGAGAATGGAGACTTTTTACCGACATGGAAGCCTGAGCCGAGCGTCCAGACCAGGCCTCAAAGTAGCCCCCAGGATCAATCGAAAAGTGTCTGGCATGAAGGGATTCATAAGAACGTGTGGGTTTGTGACTGTGCCGACCTGTCCTTTTGCACAGCTGATGGAAGTCCAACCAATTTTTGCGAGTTGAACGTTTTTTTAAGGTACCATGCGGCGCTTTCAACCGGAGGGAGGGGGGGGGGGGCAGGAGTTCGACCAGTCTGGTGCCCACCATTCAGTGCGAGAAATTGATGCGGGCAGTGCTATTAATTTCTACGTTAGCTATTATTCTTTTTTCGTGGTATCTATGCCGTGATGACTCGCGCACCGGGTGGATCGCAGTGGGGGGTGCCTGAGTGGCTAACCTCTCTCCTCCTTCCCCCACCCCCTCCCCAATCTCGTACCAATGTCAAAGCAAAGTTGAGACGATCTCGGGTGAGATGGGGAGCAGCAGTCGATGCGCGGCATAAGGCCTTTGCTCGACGTATGCCGCGCATCTGCTCGGTCGCCGCTAATGTCAAACGCAGTAGCTTTTGGTGCTTGAAATGACATGAGCAGGGGCCAGTTATTGTGGATTAGGGGGAAATTGTTATTAATGGGTATTTCGGTAGATTTTATATAAATCATTTTGACCCGACTGTGAAAACCTCGGGGAATTCGGTAGGATTCGAAATTTTGATAGCAGGGGGAGGGCTTGACTACGGCCAAACCTCCCAGCCACCTGAGTTACGAGGCCTCGCCGGGTGCCGTGAGCTTAGTCACATTTTGGTCTAGTTATCCGCCCAGCCTCCCCTGACGTCTGGAATTCGACAAATCCGATACAGTAAGCTCACTGCCCAAGCAGGATTTCCTAAGTAATCAATCCAGAGTCCACCAAGGCTGACGTCTTTAATTAATGTTTTTGGCAGTTGGGTTAAAATAAAATAAATTATTCAAAATATACTAAGACGCCTATTAATTACACGAACCTGGTAGTCATCTGGTGGATTTCTTATGAAATCCTGCTTGGGCAGTCAGCCTACTGTATCAATAAGCTCACAGCACCCGGTGGAGCCCTCGTAACTTAGGTGGCTTGAGTGTTGGCTGTAGTCAAGCCTTCCCCTTGATGTGTCGTGGGTTCGAATCCCCCCGAGATTGCCGAGTCTTTTACACTTAGGTCAAAATAAAATGATTATTCACTGCGTTAGCATCGGTCAAGATCGACCTCTCACCTCGTGTTCATTGGGGCCTTTATATGTGGCGTGCAAACCGATTGGCCCGATTGTCGAAAGCCGGCTGACGTGACAGGACTGGCGAGGTCGACGTCCAAGCCTGCAACTGATTCGCTCAACAGGCCTACACACCCTCGGGCCAGGGTGAGGTTAATTCGATAGAAGGGGAGTCGGCTACAAAATTTCATGTACCATTTGTAACGCAGTCTATTGTGCCCAACCAAGAGGAGATAAGATCCTCTATCCCAGGTAGCCATGGACACGGACCACATTTCACTGGGGGACAAAGAGTCACGCCACTGGTGCTTACCAACAAAGGAATGTCGCAAGCATCAGCAAACAATGTCTTCAGATGAGGCATGCATCAATAGGTCAAATGAATAAATGTCGTAAGGTCGTGTTTCGCAACCTCTAGCCATCTGTCCAATCTGTGTGGTTGTCCTTCAGCATAGTTTTGAGCGCGCACGGGAATCGCAAGGCGACAAGCAATTATGCAAGATGAATACCCCCCTCGCCTCGAGGGGTTGGATGTCGGTCGGCCCTCAACACATCCACTGTCAGCAAGCCTCACCAATCGAAACAGAGCAAGGGCTACGTTGTCCGAATTCCGATCGCGCCGTTGTCACTGTACCCATCGACGTGGGTGACGCAACCGTCTGCATGAACGAACTCGACCACCAGAATGGAATTCAGCAAGCTCTCAGTGATAGGATAGCCTACGCGCATTAAACTCGTTCAAAACGCGGCCATAAATGAAAACCCCAGCTGTCAGGCAAGGGGTGGAAATGTGTTGACTCGACTGGAGCTCATTTCTGCATGACACCGAGTTTATGGCTCTCAATGATCCTCTTATCGGAGGCGTGCTTGGTGGTCTCCTAACAGGGCAAAATGCAGATGTCCAGCTCGTTGAATAGTCCGCACAAAATCTTGCAATGCACCCGTAGAGGCACCCGAAAACCCTCACTGATTAATCGTGTTGTGGCATTCACAACTCTCGCGCGCATTCCTCCGAATGGTTGAACACCTTAAAAAGTCCTAATTAATGCGACTCATTTTTTGTAAGTTTGTTGGCCTGATTTCTTTATTACCGCGTGACACGGCTACTAATATTGCAGATGAGCTCTTGCCAGACAGTTCTGTCTGTACCCCAACTCAGCACACTTTCGACATGGCCTATCTTGATCTTAAAAACTGCTGTTAGTTTGCCAGTAAATATCGTGTGCAGGTTTTCGGAGCACCGGCGGGCCTGCTGGTGTCGGGGGTGTTGATCGAAGTAATCTGTCAATGATTAGAAGCGATTTTCGGTCTCTTAGGTCCAAAACGCGTCTTCGCTACACGGATGACATTTTTGTCACTATAAGAAACATCTGCATCAAGGTTTGAATAGTGATTTGTCGGCAGGAGACGGTCTGCTGTTTCTAGATGTGCCCGTGTGAGGCCTGATTTATAGGGATCAAACGGTAAGCTTTGATGAGGGTTGCTCTAGTAGTGAGATCATTGTCAGTTAGGAAAGCAACTCTGTGCGAATCTTTACCACTGCGTCTTTGATTTCGGCAGCTGGGTCGATCTGCTAACAGAAGATCTGCCTTACCTATGTTGGTTGTTATGCTCTGACTGATACTCGATCAGCGTCAGAGACGGTCAGCAGACGGAGAAGTAGTTTTGCGGAATCTATACTTCCTGACTTCCATGCAAGGAACCTCTGAGTTGATGGTGTGACAACTAAATCGGTTTGATATCCTCGTTGTCCACAGTCCGATCACCTCACTGCCTACAGTACGCTTCAGAGTAAGGTTTTTTTATCACTAAAGATCAACAAGCTAACGCCATTTACCGCATCTCTTACGACAATTGCTCGTCCGGACATGTTGACCGACCATTCAGACAGACGCCATGGGGCTCGCATGGATGAAAAAGATATGTAGTCCATCGCCATTGTGTTGTTGTCCGCTGTCTTTGCGCACGCAGCTGGATGCGAACGTTGTCCAGATTGGGGAGGGTTCTGATTTGGTCAAAATGCCATGGGAATTTAACAAGGGGCGTCGTCCTCCAAACCAGGCCGTACCATTCGTCGTGTCTATCCGGACGCAGCCATTACAAATGGCTATGTGCACGCAGCGCTGTCCTTCGCGTCCATTTTCAAAACACTAACAGCTGGTCGCTGTCCAGTCATCTGGAGTTTCTTTCATCCCAAGGAAGCGTGATCGTCTCCTTCTCTGACCCTTATCGCACCGCTGTGTTCATCCCTCCTCTCTCTACGTGCTTCCTGTTTCTATACGCAACCCCCCTCCCCCCCCCTGCCCGCTGCCCGCCCTCCGCCCGTTCGCTGTAGTGCGATAGTCCGTTTCGTCTGACGTCGTGTTGGTGTCAGCAGGGTTACTAGATTCTCCCCGAAAGCCTTGTTTTTCTTCAGGGAGTGGGTCTGTTACAAGCCGGTTATTATAAGCTCTACAGCACACTGTGTGACATACGGAGGTGTATCAGAAGGAAGAATATCCGAAACAAGCAGTAACGAAGAAATTATCATAGTACTTTAGTTATTGTTCCTTTAGTGCCTAAAATGGTTTGTGTCTTTAGTGTAACTCAGCTGCCAATGCTACCACCATCGTGCCTACGACGACGACAACGATTACTACTACTACTACTACTACTACTACTACTACTACTACTACTACTACTACCACTACTACTACTACTACTACTACTACTACTACTACTACTACTACTACTACTACTACTATTGTAAATGCTTCGAGGGTCGCAAACGAAGAGGCTGTTTGTTGCCGCTATTGATGTCTATCAAGAAACAAGTTTTATTCATCAGCGTTATGTGAACCATAGGCCTTTCTGAGTGCGAGATCATGACATCCAGTTAGCATCGGCGAATGCACCAGTAATCTGGTCCGCCATTGGCCACCGACCTACCTTTGCTTCGGCCTATCTCGACCTTAAGAACTACTGTTAGTTTGCCAGTAAATACTGCATGCAGGTTTTCGGAACACCGGTGGGTCTGCCGATGTCGTCGGGGTTTGTTGAAGTAGCCCGGCCTCGTTACGTAGATGATATTTTCGCTACCATAACGGCTAAATTATGAAATATGAATATTCAGGTTAGCAAGAGATCCGGGTCGGTAATCTGAGGAGAATGAATTGCTCACCGGATCGGGGGACTTTTCTGGCTGACGTTTCGAAGAGCTGGGACTGCTCTCCATTGTCAAAGCGTGAAGACCAACTAATGCGGCAGTCTATTCAAAAATGCTGATCCATTTTTTTCACTTGACGCTTTGACAATGGAGAGCAGCCCCAGCTCTTCGAAACGTCAGCCAGAAAAGTCCCCCGATCCGGTGAGCAATTCATTCTCCTCAGAATATGAATATTATTTGGTAAGCAATACCATCCGTCTGTAAAAAAATAACAGTAAACGGCCTACCCCGTTCTAAACGTGGTAATACAAAATACCAGTTTATAGGTATCCCACAATAAGTGCTCGCGGAATTAACTGCGTTCGAACACTTCTCGATAACATATTTTGTTTCTTCAACAGGGTCGACCTGGTTGCAGAAAGAAATGACTTACATGTATCGGCTGTTCCGGTCTAACAGACACTCATGAAATGTTAACTGAAAGTCGAAAATGCGTTTTCGATTTGAAAGAATCACTTGGCTGAAGCTTTTATACCGATTATCGTACAGCATAATCCCAAAATAGTTCAGTCGCTCTAGGATGCAGGCTTTTGAATGAGCTTTTTCTGGCCGCCTGCATAAACCACACTCGGTGAACAATGACCGCATGAGTCGTGTAATTTTTTGACAATCTGTTTTAGATGTCCTGATAAATTCGAGTTTATTTAGTAGAGAACATAGAAATATTCTTTCTTTTTACTTATTTGACAACAAGTCCTGTCTTCAAATTTTATACCTGAAGGAGGAGCATAATTCGGTTTTAAAGTTTTTTTTCGACTTCCGAAGGCTTTCTAAATCGACCTGCCGTCAAACTCGCATGCAGAGTTTCGACATTAAAAGCTGTATGTTTTCAGTGTAGGCAAAAAATACATTGCTCCGTGTCATTAAGAAGATGGCGTAGAGGGTTTATAAAATTTTAAAATGGGTGTGGGCCATATTGTCAACTTTACAAGTAGCATTCGTAAACATGCTGATGCGACGCTGGATGACTGAACATTTTCCGGTCTTAAAAACCCCATAATCGAACTTTTTTTAAACCGAAGGGTACTGATTTTCAAGTACAAAATTCGAAGAAGACGCAATCTGCTGCGAAATGAGTACAAGAAAGAACATTGGAATTTATAAGGACATCGAAAATCGGTAGGAAAAATACATGCCTCTTAAGTAATCATTTTTTCACATTGTGCAGTTCATGCAGGCGGTCGGAAAGGAACTTGTTTAAAAGCCGGAATTCTGGCGTGACTGAAACATCTTGGGAACATGCTGTAAAATAATGAGTATTACAATCATGCCCAAGTAATTTGCTCGGCACCGGATCCAGATGGTGAAGGAGAAGGAGAGAGTGCGGTAGATGCTCTGCAAGTCTACGCCCGCTATAAACTAAAACTTGCGCAAGTCACAGTACCTATTTCTCCTTGCCGTGGAACACACGGTGTACATTGTCGGCAATGACGGTCAAACTGCCCAGTCATCATCCTCGTCCTTCTGACCCCTGTTGGTGAAAAATCCTGGTCAGGTGTCTGTTCTGGACCAGGGGATGTGATGACACGCCTAGGTGCGTGTCCGGCCGTGCCAGCCACCTGCGTCCTCCCCCGCCTCCGGTCTTCTTGACTTTGTCTTGACACCGGGTCCAGGTGGGGAGAGAAGGAGGGAGTGCGGTAGATGCTGTGCAAGTCTGAGTTCACTGTAAACCTAACCACGCGCAAGTCACCGTGCCTGCCTCTCCTTGCTATGGAGCACACGTTGGACATCGTCGGAGACGACGGTCAAACTGCCTTGATTCTAGTGCTTCCTTATGTTTCATTCATCGAGTTTGGATACATTTTTAATGTAAGGCTTCGCCAGGTTATCAGCTCTGGGGTCCTGATTGGAACTGTTTTGTTTGTTTGTTATTTTGCCCGAAGAACTTATTTGATTTTTAGTAAGATTTTTCCTAGAACTCTAGATTGAACTCCAAGGCCCAACGGGATGAGCGCGTCCCATAATCGTCCGACGATGTCCAATATTCCCGCCCCTACAACCGAACGGGACCACGGACCGCGACTCAATTGTAGCGCGTTGGGCCACTTAGCACTAAGTGACTAGAGAACTGGGGTTCGAATCCCAGGCCATGTAGACTGGCGGTTGTTCGTAGCTGTTTGACATCAGCTAATAAGGTAGAAGTAGTCGTCCCAGTCGGCTTTTTCCTTGGGGGCACTGTCGTTCCTCTTTTTCATGCCTCCTGGGTCACTTTTGCATCCTAGAAACCGATATGCATAAAATCAAAAAAAATTGTGATCGTTCGTAGTCGGATTGGTAGCATGCACGGTTGCCTGTGACAGATAACCTTTCCTCTTCAACGTCATTTGATGTTTATGCATGCTCATTTGAATACGCATTCCCCAGCTTTGGGCACTGCGTCGGTTTTTTTTCGAGTGATTCTTTTAAAATAGAATTGCAAATCCCACCCACTTTGGGTGGGTAATGCGGTCGTTAATTTATGTGGCGTTTCTATTTGGTAGTTTTCGGTGCTTTTAACTGAGTTTATACGCATCCCTAGTAAAAGCAGAATTCACCGGGCTGTTCTTTTAGGAGTCTGGTTGAAGGTGTGTTGACCGGTATTGTCTGGTGGAGTGACATGCCAAACCACGTGGGCTAATTAGTCTGAAGAGGTAGTCTTATTCAACTCGGTAATTTGCTTCCACTGTCTAAGCAGTATGTTTTCACTGGACTAAACAGGTTGCTTGTTAATGGGACTCCAGTCCTGAAATCTTGGGTGGCGGCACTAATTATGGAGATTTTTATGCAGAATTGAGTAAACACCTCATTTTTTGCAAATACTTTCCCGTCAGCAATCCAACTAGTCTGGCGAACACACTGTTTCTTCATACGCATCCCAACTTACGAATACACTGTAGTTGTGCGCATTTTACGTCCCGTCGAATGTCACGTCTTCAATAATGACAATCCACGCTTTCTGACATTTTCTCCTGTGTGATTTTAAACTCGAAGTGACTCATTTAACTGAGATATCCGGCTTCCCCTAAATATTTACCGAGCGATTAAAACTACAAACGGACCTTTATCACTGAGAAATGCTCGCGACGTCATTTTTTTAACTTTGAAAAAGTGAACGAGACGGAAATAGGGACTTACCCCATCTTTCTGGGCCTTGCGCTAGGCTCCTGCTGTAGCCAGGGCTGTCCAGCAGGTCACGCGTGGACTTCTATGACAAAGAGAAGGGAAGTTGACTTGGCCGTTTCTGATTTTCTAGCCGTCGTCAGTTGTCCGCGTCCCGGCCTCCTAGATGTGGGAATAGCCACAGTGTTCGTAGCCCTGTTGTCAGACTTCAGGCATCTGTTGTGCACTACGGCTCACTTCTGTGTGATTGAGGCACACGCCGCAGCAGTTTCGACATGTTTCGTACTGTAACTAAATCGCGGAGAGAGCACATCGTCTTCGATTCTGGAAACATGAACTGCCTACATTTTACAAAGTTACCTGTCTTGCTAGTGCGTGCACCAAAGAACAGAATTGTTTAAGTGGCTATTTCTCCAGACCTGGAACCTTCATTAAAACCTGAAAAATGTGTCCTTAGTAAAGTAAGGAAATGCTACTTTACGATTGATTAGGTCGTAGCGTCAGTTGACGGGATCTCGGTGTTCATCCTATCTCCGTTAGACTCAAACGCTGTACCGAAGAGCTGCTGTTTTATTACTTTGGACTAAATCAGGCGCCTCCCTCGGCAGAAAGTTCTGTCAACTACAGCGTTCGTCTAGTTCACTCTGTCTAGCGTAGGGCCGTAGTGCAGAATTTAGATGCTACGGCTCTCCCCATCATTAATCCGAAATTGTGGTTTCGCTGTATATAGATTCTATTTCTGTTATCGTCAGAACCGATACACTAGAAGTGCTCCATAGTAATCACATCTCTAATTTTCAAGTAATTGTTCTTATTCGCAAACCAGAAGTTTATGTACAACCGTCACTCTTAGATGTCCTTGAGCATCGTAGAGCTGCCATATGCCTCAGTTTATCACAAAGACATGCATTTCAAGATCATACTGCGTTCTGTGAGTAAGTGTATCATCGCCCATTAACGAAGCTCTGATGACGGTTCATTAAATAGAGCGCAAGCCCACTGCCCGGTCAGTAACATTTACCGAACGGGAGTTGAACGCCCATCTACTTTGACTTTGTGCGTCACTGAGTGAGGCGTCAGTACGGGCCTCTAGTATGCAAAAACCGGTCGCCTGACAGATTCTCCCAAAATGCATCAGTCGAAAGACAGCGTAAGAAAGCGCAAACTCAACTTGCTGAGGAATGCTCCCCTTTTTCGTATTTCTCCTGGGGGAAGCCGACGAAAACGTTGAAACACTCTTGCCCACCTATGCAATTTGCCCGACGAATACTTATAGTTGCCCTGCCGCAAGCAAAAGCCTCCCTTTTATCTTTATTTTGGGATCAATTTCCTAACTTTAGCTCTGCTTCACCGTCGAAAAGGCTGAAAGCGACTCAAGCGGCTTCCGTTCCCTCACTTTATTGCGTAATTTAGGAAGTTTGACTGCACAAAAGGTCCCTGACATTATGTTCAAAGGTTCAAATAGCCGCTTAGTGACGAATCTTTTCGCGCGGTCGCCGGTGGGTTAAAACAAAGGATTGCCTGTTGGAGTTATTACCGTTTTTAAGAGCGCGGCATGCTGCAGATTTACAAACTGGGATTTTTAAAGATGGAAAATGTCATGTTTTTCTGAATCTGCGCAAAGTTGAAAATCGGTTTTCAAATGGACGACGTTTTGTTTATTGTTTTCCAGTGGGAGGTGTATACAGATGTGCAGATGGGCAGTTAGTAACATAGACAACATTTTCATTGCCAAGGTAACTTACAAACATATCCTGCATGAAATAGGGCGTTTTTCTTGGCGTACAACGCACAATTTTCGAAGTGGTCCGGATTGGCCGTCTTGTTTTTCGCCTTTAGGTTAACAATTCCAACACAGCCCCAATTTTGACTTGCTTAATATCTGCCCGAACAACTACTACTCATTAAATGCTAGTAGATATCCGTAAATGCGTCTTCGACTCGAAAAGATTACTTAAGTAGGGTTTTATTTCTGATAATCGTACAGCATAGTCCTCTGATAATTTTCTCGCTTAAAAAGGCCGGCTTTTTGGTCACCTGCGAAAACGGTACTACGTAACAAATGGCGGCCTAAGTAGTATACATTTCTCTCATTAATCTTCGATGGCCTTGTAAATTCAAATATATTTTCTAGAAGACATGCATAACAATATTCATTCTTTTACTACTTTAGTGGAAAATTACATCTTTTTGAAATTTTATACTCGAATGAAGGGTATAATTCAGTTTTAATAAACTTTTCCAATTCCCGAATAATCTTTACTCCGACCTGCCGTTACGTTTGCGTTCCGGATTTTCTAACTACATGTTGTATACTTTGTGTGTACGGAAACTCATACGTTTTTATACGGTATCAGGAGGGGATCATATGGGTACCATACAATTTGGCAGTGGATTTGGACCATATTGTAAACTTTACAAGAAATATTGGTAAATGCAAAGACACGGTGTTTTATGAACGGGCATTTCAGTTCTTAAAAAATTTCAAAATTAGAAACTTTTTAGGGCTGAATTATATCCTTCCTTCAGATATGAAACTTAAAGAAGATGCAATTTTTTACCAAATGAGTAAGAGAATGAATATTTTTATGCATTTTTTCTGTGAAATATGTTTGAATTTATAAAGGCATCGAAAATCGATGTGAAAATTCATGCTATTTAAGTAGTCCTTTCTCTACAGAGTTTATTTTTCACAGGCGGCCGGAAAGAAGTTCAGTCAAAAAACCAGAATCCTGAAGTCATTGAATTATCATGGGATCATGCTGCACGGTGATTAGTATTACAACCCTAATTAAGCAATCTTTTCGAGTTGGCAACGCATTCCAAAATTTCTGCTTACATTTCATGAGTTGGCACATCTACTATACTGTCACTTTTCCAAAAATTTGTGCATACAGGTTTGGGACACACTTATATGCCAGCCAATGTCGGAGCCGTCGGCCAAGATATTTCTAAAGCGATAAAAAGAGGTTTTTGAACTCTTAAGCCTGAGAATTGGCTTCGCTCCGTGGATGATACTTTCGCTACCGTATGGCCCAACTAAGTGAAACGCCTGCGACAAGGTCGGTCTCCTGTTTCTTAACGTGGACATTGGAAGGGGTACCTCGCAGTAAGTGCTCACAGAGCGAGGAGCTCTAAGGCTGCGATCATCGTGCGGTTACGAAAGCAACCATCCCGAAACTCCGAAGCCCTACTTTGCTTAGGGGGGCGCTCACTGATCGCGTTACGGACACACTTGTCCCGCTTTTGGTTCACTCGCGAGTTCTGCCGGCAGTTGCGTGGAGGCCAATAGTGTAACACTACCAACAAAGACAAGGAATGGCCGTTTTTGGTTTATTGGCCATCACCAGCCAGCTCTGCCCAACCCCAGGTTTTTTTGTCAACCCTGAGACTCGATCCTGCGATCTTTTGATTGGACGTCCAACCTCCTAACCACTCAGCCACGGGCTCATTGTTCTGCCTATTCCGATCGGGTAGGGGGGAGGGGCGGGGGAGCGCTCACTTGACTTGTTAGCACAGCCTTGTGGTCACACTCACTTATCTATTCTTTTCTTCGTTTTCCGTCAATCCATCTTCTGACTGCATCCCCTTCACCCCCTCTTCAGTCACCTTAAGTCCAACTACATGTCAAACAATTTCCAACATGGCTGGAATTAACGTAAGTTCAGGGCATGCAAAGAAGATCGGGTAGGCTGCCGGTGCAGGAGAACTGCTCGGACGCGTAGTTAACCTCACTGCGTCGCCGGTGACCTCAAATTTCGAGTAAAATGGTAACATGTGCATCAACTTCAGGCTATTAGCCAAGTGGAGGTGAAGTGCCGCGAGGCTGTCGAACGCTGCGTGCTAAAGCTTGTCCTGAATGTACTCTTTTAGGTAAAATGTGTGTACCAGTACGGCCTGCACTT
>CACRXP010000122.1:511071-521888 GCA_902702965.1 Spirometra erinaceieuropaei
CACCCCGGCGGGGAAGAGAGCAGTGGGTTCACAAGCGAAGTCATTCAGTGTCGGAAACCTGCGCTTCCGCACGTTCTTGATCGTCCCTATATCTCCTCTCCTTTTATCCTCCCCCACCCCATTCCCTAGATGGATCAAGTTCGAGGAGGAAGTGGAGGAGTATGCGGATCGCTGGTCCAAGCCACACGTTGCTGTCCAGTCCTTGATGTCCGTTTTCGAGGTTCGCAGCTGCCTCGCGAAGGCCGTCATGCTACTGGACTTGGAGGCGACAACGCTGGAGTCCATTTGCGGTACGTCTCCCGTGGTCGCTGGTTTCTATGTGTGATCTGAAAAGGTTAATGTGCTTTCTTTTAGACAATGGTTGGTTCCTGTTCAAGAATTTGGAATTTCCCCATAGCTTGCATTGATGGCCCTGAAACCAGGTGTTGCTATATCACAGAAGTTGAAAAATCGTCCCCATTTCGCCGATATGTTAGTATACGCTTCACCGCTAATTGCCCAGCGGTTTCCCCTTAGCAATCCAGTATTTGAGTACTCAACGTTTTGCATGTTGGGTCGAATACTCAGCACATTTTCCTCACTATGAACAATCTGACGCGCACTAAAAGCCGTGGCTTCGAAGGTTGCCAACTGACGGGATAAATTGGGCCTCGCAGTCGGCTCAGTGTTGTGTGTTTGTGTGGATGAGTGACTGGCTGTCCAACAGTATCGCCGCGATGGCTCCTTTCTAATGTGGTCTTTATGGCACTTCCACTCCGTGGGATGTGAGCCAGATGCGAGGGCACGCCTAAGAGCGGCTTCGGTCGCGCAAGCCCTTTTTGTTGTTGTTGGTACTACTACTACTACTACTACTACTACTACTACTACCATCACCACTACCACTAATACTACTACTCATATCATCGGCTACAATTACTTCCCCTGCCGCATTACTCGCGTAAACTCTTGAAACTGCCCGGAGTTCACTAGGAACCCAGAGTGGGTTAGATCGCAGTTGGTAGCCTGGCCCCGCATTACAGGCGGCTGGGGGGTTTGTTTACTTGGGCTATTTTGTAGGGCTCCATATTTACATATTACCCATTTGGCTTCCGTTTTACGTTTGAGGTTAGGATTAGGGTGCCGTTTAATGATTTTCGATTTTCGGGTTAGGGTTATGCATTTAGGCTTAGGTTTTCGGTTACTGTTAAGGTTTGAGCGTACGATTAGGTTTCCGTATTGCGGTTAGGTTTTTCAATTACGCCTATGCCTAAGGGCTACAGTTACGTTTACGATTTCGGTTAGGGTTAGAGTTAGGGTTAACGGTTAACGTTAGGTTAGGATTAGGATTAGGGTTAGGTCGCCGTCCGCTTCTCATTCTTGCGTACCAGCTGCTATCTAAGCCCCGAGTGACCCAGTGGCGATCTTGAACGCATTCTAGGAATCGAAAAAATGGACAAATAGATGATCCCATTTGAAATTGCAAAAGGAAATTGTATAGAACCACTTCCATGTAGTAGCGTTCCTTTTTATCCCAAGCGGGAAAGGCTCGATGGCTGGAGAAAAGCAACAAAGGGAACTTGCCGAACGCAAGGGGCAAGATGTCGGTTAGTCGGCCAAGGCTTCTACCTGCGGTCGTTGACAGCAGCAGTAAGCTCCATTGAACATGAGGGATTTTGATGTCTGTTGAGGTCATATTGCTGCTCTTTTCTACGGTAGCGTCTCCTTTGAACTGTTTTTTTTTTTGACACGGGCGCGCACGCATTTCCCACGGGGTTTCGGTTGGCTGAGTTCACGGAGTTGGGTTATGACTGACCGGTGGAGGCAAGCGAGTCGACCATATGGCCCTCCTGGTAGCAGTTATCTTTGTCGGCATTTCACCGCCCCTTCTCTCACCCCTCCCCCGTATACTTCCTTCTCTTTTCAGCTCCTTTATTTCCTCCGGAATTAATGCGACAACTAGTAGTCCATCAGGGCGTTTAGCCGGTGCCTTCGCTGTCAGCATGGCATTTTCGTCGACGTAGCGCATTTATTTCTGAGGAGGTTAAAAAGCAGAAATGTCTGAAATTGAGCATCTACCAGAAAACATACGGGGAACCTTGGGTGAACCGGACAGTTTGACTGTCGATTCCAACAATGTTCACCGTGTGTGCTCCGCAACAAAGTGAGGGCTGAAACGGTGACTTACGCGTGAATTAGCTTGTAGTGGTGGTGGACCTGCACAGCATCTACCTCGCTCTCCCCCTTCTTCATGAACAGCCATTTAACGGTATTAAAAAATCTCACAATTAGAAACTTTTTTAAAACCGAATTATGCCCTTCCTTTGAATATGAAATTGGAAGAAGACGTGATTTTCTACCGAGTAAGTAAAAGAGTGAATATTTTTATGCATGCTTTCCATGAAATATAATTGAATTTTCAAGGGCATCGAAAATCAATGAGAAAATTGCATACTACTTAAGTAGTCATTTTTTGCACAGTGTAGATCTTGCATGCAGTCGAAAATAAGTTCATTCGAAAGCCGACACCCTGAGGTAACTGGATCATTATAGATTTATGCTGCATCATGATTAGTTTTACAAAACTACTTAATTAATCTTTTGGAAACGAGAACGCATTTCGAAATTTTGGTTGACATTTCATGAGTTAGCTCATCTACTGCACGTACCTCGCTCTCCCCCTTCTTCACACGCGCCCGGTGTCGAGACAGAGTCAAAAAGACCGAAGGTGAGGTAGAGGCCGCAGGTGGCTGGCAGGGTGTAAACCCGCACTTAGACCTAAAACCACAACCCATTGGATGACAATGAACACTTGACCAGGTAGTGTGTTGTTACCGACAAAGACAAGGAGGACTGGAGTGGCCATTTCTGGCCTATTAGCCGTCGTCAGCCAGTCATACCCAAGCCCGAAGTGTGGCACACCCGAGGCTCGAACTCGCGAACTGTTTGTTGGAAGTCAACGCCTCTAACCACTGGGCCACGAGCCCGTTGTCCTGTCGGTTTCCATTGGGAATGTACAACGGTAGAGGGGAGCGCTCATCGATTGTTCTAATGGAACTCACTGGTTCCGCTGTGCTTTACGGGCACTCTCTCGAGCCCAACCAGCAGCCGCATAGCGGTGGTTAGCGCCCCGCACCATTGTTTATTGCCGATCGAAACCGACAGGACAACGGGCTCATGGCCCAGTGGTTAGAGGCGTGGACTTCTAATTAACAGGTGGCGAGTTCGAACCCCAGGTGTTCCACACTTCGGGGTTGGGTATGACTGGCTGACGACGGCTAATAAGCCAGAAATGGCCATTCCAGTCTCCCTTTTCTTTGTCGGTAATAACATTCTGTCTATATCATGCGTCGCTGTGCTGCTGCTGGTTGGGCTGGAGAGAGAGCTCGTAAGGCACAACGGAATGAGTGAGTTCCTTCAGAACGATCGGTGAGCGCCCCCTACCACTCGACCAGGTTTTTAAACAACAACCAACATGGGGGGGGGGCAGATGGCAAGTATCCCCACGTGCGCGCTGTGAACCTGCGATTGGGCCTGCCACCACATCCCGAATGTTGGTTTGCTTATGGGTGCGCATTCTCGACAACGCCTACCGGACTCCGATCCGGCTCCCGTGCTAGTCCAGCGTATCTACCGTGCGGTAAGTTTTGGGGACAAGCTGGGGACCCGCTGATGAGCCCCGCCAGCGGTAGCTGTGTTATGCAACGGCGCTTAAGGTTTGTGAGCGTCTGCTATGCCATTATTCAGCAAACCGCAGCTGTCGCAGTCTGCTGTGTGCGCTGGCCGTTCTTTGGCACCTGCCGGTAGATGCGTTTTTGCTTCCGCTGGATATTCAGGTTGGGCGCATGTTTGCCCGGTTGTCCTTGTCTTTCTGACCCATTGTTATGCTGCTGTTGGTCATAAACCTGGTCAAGTGTTTGTTGTGGACCAGAGGGGCTGGTGGTGGTGCGCCTATGTGCAGGTTTTTGCCGCGCTAGCAGTCATCCGTGGGCTCTTCCACCTCCGGTCTTCTTGACTACCTCTTGACACCGGGCCCAGACGGGGAAGGAAGAGAGAGAGAGAGAGTGTGGTGGATGCTGCGCAAGTGTATTCTCACTGTAAACTAATTCATGCGCCAATCACCGTGCCTGTTTCACCTTGCCGTAGAGCGCGCAGTGAGCAACATCGGTTGCGGCGGCCGAACTGTCATTTATGATCCTCATTTCGGACGACTGAGCACTTTTGTCCTGGGTTTCCATCTTGATTTTGGTAGCCTTTCCGGCGGCTAAGACGGCTTCGCGACGGTTGGTGACTTGGGCAGTTAGACATCCACAATGCACGAGTAGCGCCTAGGGTGTTCATGTAGTTCGCCGATAAAAGTACAACCTAATTACTGTTGGGAACAAGCAGTCCGCCCTCGCAATGTCTTGCTGAGACAACAGGCTGCGAAAGCCAGTCTCCTGATGTCAGACATTAAGGTCACCGTAGGCCCTCGAAAGAGCGTGGTGTTCCCCTGCCCTACATTAGCGTACGTTCTCGTCGGCTCTCCAAGATGTCCTGGTTTCAGGACGAAAAAGCGGTACTCTCGCTTAGCTCTCTACCCCCCTCCCTCTCCTTCTTGCCCTTCCCCCCAGGGGGGGGGCGGTGTCAATTTTGTTGTTTATTTGCCGTCATCAGGCGGTCATATGTCAGCCCTAGGCGCAGACAAGACTTTGTGATGCTAGACATTTGGATACAGTTGGTCTTTGAGCTGCGTGCTGCACCAGTTGAAACATGAGCCCACTTCCCATTGGCTGCGATGGCAAGTGTTCCAAGTCAGTTGTGCGCGTGCGGTTTTCCACTAATTTGGCCTGACTGCAGGACGGTGTGGGACCTGCTGCGCACCAGCTGGAGCTCCTTCGAGGACCTGTTGTTTTATGTTGTCCTCTTTACCCCGCGAGGACCAACACCGGGGGCTAGATCGGAGTCCGGAGTCCATAACAAATGTCAATGTTCGGGGTGTGGCTGCAGGACCAGTTGCACGTTGGGATCTGTGCCGCCCACCTCCCCCACACCCATTTTTGTTGTCCTGGTCGAGTGGGTGTTGTGGACTAAGGAGTGTGGTGGTGGTGGTGGTAGTAGTGGTGGTAGTGGTGGTGGTGGTGGTGGTGGTGGTGGTGGTACGCCTAGGTGTGTGGGTTTTCGCCGTGCCAACAGTCATCTGTGGTTTTCCCCACCTCCGGTCTTCTTGACTACGTCTTGACATCGGGCCCAGGCGGGGGCGGAGGAAGAGAGAGTGTGGTGGACGCTGCGCAAGTGTACCCTCACTATAAACTAAGTCACGCGCCAATCACGGGGCCTGTTTTCACTCTACTATGGACCTCGCGGTCTGCTCAATGTTGTGTGTTTGTGTGGAGCGGCCGACTAGTGGTCTAAGAATCAGGCTGCAATGGTTCCTTTGTCATGGGATCTTTATGGCACTCCCACTCCGTGGGATGTGAGTCAGGTGTGACGGCACGCATAGATGCGGCTCCTGCAACGCCAGCCCTTTTTTGTTGTTCGTTAAAATCGTAGTCATTTTTTGTGTGGGCCAGGGGTTGTGGAGTGGAGCGTCAAAGGGCGGGATCGACCGTGCCATTCACCTACGCACTCCCCCGCCTCCGATCTTCTTGACACCGGGTGCATGTCAGGAAGGAGGAGAGAGAGCCGCGGGTGCCGTGCAAGTCTACTACCACTGTAAGCTGATTCACGAGTAAGTCACCGTTTCTGCCTACACTCTACTGTGGAGCACATGGTGGTAAGATGTGGTTCGGTAGCCCCACCTGATGGGCACAATACTGTTGGGATTGGGATTAGGGGTTAGGGGCAATGACCACTTTTTCCCAACCGCTCAAAGTACAACCGCGCATCCTCAATAGATTTCCTTTCGCGTACAATTACTTAACCTCGTTGACTGTGCGTTCCCCGGCCCTACTTGTAAAAAACCGGCATCGCCACCGGTCCCGTATTACAGGTGATTGGGTTTTGTTTACTTCAGGTGAGGCTACATAACCACATCCAACCCACACGATGGACGGCGTGGGTCATGACGGTCGAACTGTCATTTTGTTTCAACCCTTGACGGAACCGGTGCTGTGCAAGGTATGATTGCCGAGATGGCAGCATTGTTAGAATCATTCCTGCCCTCCAAGTAACCGTACAGTGGAGTAGGCAGTAGATATGCACGGTCAACATTAGCCAGCCACATTAGCCTCTTCGACAGTCGACTTGTCAAACAGAAGCCAAAAATAGAAGACGGGATATTGAAGCACCTTTCTGGGGTTTATCGATGGGAGTTTGGCCGGTGGTCCAGGAACTCTGAACGAGTTTCTGGCCACCAGTGTGTGGGCTTGTAGCGACTTCGTTCAGCTGGCAGAAGTGTGCAAGGCTCTGTCAGAAACGTCGGTGGTTCGGGAGGGAGGTATTTTGCTTACAGTATCGGTTGAGTAGTTGGCCAATCTACCTAGCACTCCCCTGGGTTGGGTCCGCCCATTCATGCGTGTGGGCCGTGTTGAATGAACTTTCGAGTGTTGCAGTAAAGCCAGTGTTGGAGATGGTAATATCGATTTTACTGCTGACAGTGGTCAGGTTGGTTTTGTTTGACTCCGAGTACTGCTACGACGACGACGACAACAAAACAGAGACGGGAACCTTCCTCCCCTCCCCCACCGCTTGCATGTCTCGCTCTCCACTTGGGCTCTCAGCTGGAACAGTAGTGAAAATTGGCCATTTCTGCTGACAGCCGCCCCCAACGCCGACTCCTCCTCCTCTTCGCGCCCCCCCTTCCCGCCTTCCGAAGTGGCAGTTTTACGCGCGTACACACACACACACATACACACGGACGCGCGCGCACATGGGTTGTGTGCTTCTTCACCCGAGCTGAATTGGTCCTGCGTCGGCGGGCATGCCGCGCACAGTACTGTTTCTCCCCGCTGCCGTTTCTAGGCCGCGCGTCGCAGCCAATAACTGTCGTCTGGGGCTGCGTCGATTTGCCCCTCGCAGTTCTTCTCAGAGGAATGCGCCGAAGGTCGAGGGAATTCCTGCCAGGCCACGTACGGACACCTCGGGCGCTGTCGTCACCACATCGTCTACCCTTCCCCCCCCCCGTAGCGTTAAAAGATGGCTTTTGTGTAGGAGGCCAGACAAGCTGGTGTTGCTATCACCATTGTCACTCCGCCCTTCCCCCCAGTTAATAGTCAATGTCAAAGTTATGAAAAAGCTCAGCCAGACTTCTGTTACAGCATTTTGACTATTTAGGGCGGGGAGAGGAGGCGCCAGACTTGAGGGGCCGTTCTGGTTGCCTGGGCAATTACAGGGTGGAATGAACATGCTTTTGAGGCCCAGGGAAAATGCGGGCGTTCTATTTCTGTGCATATACAGTTGCCTGCCCATGTTATGAAATGGTAACCTAAATTCTGAAATGTGCTTTCCATTAAAATGGACTACCTAGATGGGTTTTGTGATATTGATTAATGTGCAGAATATAATCCCTCCACATTTCAGTCACGTGGGGATGCCAGGTTTTGGATGGGCTTTTTCTGGCCGTCTGTGAAAATCACATCCAATGAGAAGTGGCTATTTAAGTAGTACATTTCCCCACCAATTTTCAACGTGAAGTAAGCAAACTCCAGCCACTTGTAATACGGGGCCGGTGTTAGTAGGGGCTTTTACAGGTCGGGCCGGGCTGAACGCACAAGCGAAGAAGTCAAGTAATTGTATGCAAAAGCAAAGCTATCGGGAATGCGCGATTGTACTTTGAGTGGTTGAGAAGTGATTGCTCTCACCCTAACCCAACCTCTAACCCCAGCAGTAGTGTGTCCATCAGGTGGGGCTACATAACCACACTTTACCTTATATTTTATAGAGACGTGCATAAAATGTCCCTTATTGTACCCATTTGATGGCAGATCACGTCTTCGAATTTTATACTTAGAGAAAAGGCATCTCTCGGTTTAACAAAAGCTTTTGATTAGGAGATTTTTAAAACCGTGAAATGTGCACTGATGCAGCCTCATATCTGTGCGTCTATTAATGTTGCGCGTGGGTTACAGAACGTGGTTAACAGCCATTGCAGCTTAGAAAAACGTGCGATGTTATTTACGCACAACGTATACAAGACCTAGATTGGGGACCGCATTCGCAAGTAAAACCACAGATCAGGTTTAAAAATTATTCGGTGACTGAGAGCGACTTTTTTAAAACCTAAAGGTACTCTGTTTTTGAGCATATAATTTGATAGAGACGTAATTTTCCGCCAAATTGGTACAGGAAAGGATGTTTTATGAATTTTTCCGTCATATATATGTATATATTTGAATTTCTGAGGGTGTCAAAATCAGTGGGAAAAGTATGTGTTGTTCGGTAGAGTTTTTGGTTGGCCCATCGTCGGCAGGATGGCATCCGCTGATCTGTGTCTCCCAAGGAGTCGATGCTACTAAAACGTCTGCGTTGGTTCATTGTTCTGCGCCATCCACACGCAATTCGTTTACATAAATGTCCGTGTAAATAATTATAGTAGTTAGGTTCCTACAGAAGCATTACAAACTTTGTTAGAGCAGTCTAAAGGATGACATTTGGCGACGACATGCATTTGGTAAGGACACCAGTCGCTAATATTTTTATACGACCTGTTTGGATTAAGACTGAAACATTCAATACAGTAGTAGGAGTTATTAGCTGCGGAGAGCCTGCCTGTGGTTGGCATATACCATCACAAGCATACCACTTTCTGTGTGGTGTGTGATTTTTCTCTCAAGCTTCATGTGGACTTTCCGGCTACCATGGAGTCGTCCTTTGCGGTTTTTGATGTTCCCCAAATTTTCCATCCAAACGCTTCCCTCTTTTATGCTGATAACCTCTCCTGCCGCACACGAAACAGACTTTCCTCTTTACCTTAGAGCCGTTTTTGTTGGTCTTGCTTACTTCTACGTCCCTTTCTGGCGCTATCTTCACGTCACGGGCCGGCTATATAAATATGAAATTGGGCTCGAAATAGAGCCTTAAGGCACAGTGTGACCATTGTGTCACGTAGCGCGATTGTGAGTGCCCTTCTACCGCTGTATATACCCGACCGCAACCGACAGGACAACGAGCCCGTGGCTCAGTGGTTAGGGGCGCTGGACTTCTAACCAACAGGTCGCGGGATCGAGCCCCAGGTGTTTCACACTTCGGGGTTAGGCATGGCTGGCTAACGACGGTTAATGAGCCAGAAGTGGCCTTTCCAGTCTCCCTTACCTTTGTTGCTAATGTTATTCTGCCACTGTGCGACCGCTGGCGGGGTCTTGAGGGAGAGAGAACCCCAAGGCACAATGAGACGCGTGGGTTCTGTAACACAATCGGTGAGCCCTTTCTTACCATTAAATATTCAATAATTACTCAAACGCTTGACACGGTACCCGTGCTGTTTGGGAATTATACATTGACAACGAATAATCCGCACCATAACACCCTATCATACACGCGGTGGGTCTGACCGTGGTTATTTCTGCACTCAGCATTTTGGATGTAGAAAAAATTGCCTCGGGGCTTGCAAAAACTTGGGATTGGTTATGGCTGGCTGATGACGGGTAGGAGGCTGCAAATGACCATTCAAGCCTCTCTTGTCTTTTTTTGGTTATGCTCCTTTGCCTGTTACACTAGCCGCCATTGGTGAGCGCCTCTTTACTGTCGGTGGATCGCCTGTTGATCTTATCTCTGTGATCCAGGGCAAACGGCGGCAAATTTTGAAAAAAAAGTAAAAAAATATTCGCGTTCTTTTGAAAACAACGCGGTTGTTCACGTCTTGCCCCGCCTAATTTGTGTGGATTGGCAAGTCAAGTTCCGAGTTGGCGACGGATTTTTTGGTAAAGATGTAGATATGCGAATGTGGTCTGCAATACTTATTATGCGAGGAAATTGCATGAATATAACAAAGGGGTTGGTTTTCGCCCTGACAGTTGCACTTTTCTGTGAGAAGATAGCTCATTACCCCCTGTATGAGAGAGCCTTTTTGTACGGCGTATTAAGCGCTGGGTTTCCTTCGTTTGGTCACCGGCTGAGTTTTAATTTGTAACTCTGTCGGTTGCTACCGGGTATATACAATGGTAGGAGGGCGCTCACCGATCGTGTTACGGAACTCACTCGTTCCGTCGCGCACAAACTACGGAACGAGCGGTTCCTCCTGAAGGATGAAAGGGACATTCTGTAACCAGAAACGAGGAGGAAAGGGCGCAGGCGTTAAAAAAGATCCCCACTTATCGGTTCTCCATCGCTTGTTCGTCACAGAGAAGTCACCGCCTAGGTTGAATCGCTATCGGAGCTCCAAGGTTAAACGACAAGCCTGTGCACCGCCCTGTCAGTAAACGCTAGAAAGCCTGAAATGCTCACTTTTGACGTATCTAACGTCGCTAGTCAGTCGTTTGGAGTAAAATCACGCCGCAGCAGCAGGTCAGGCCGACTGTTTGCGTGCGCGCAAAATGATCACTTTTCAGAAAGTCTTCCCTTCTCACCTTAGGCCAACCTAACTGCCCTTATTGAATGACAGTGAGATACGCGAGGTTGCAAAACTCCATCGGAACAACAAATCGCCTATTGAACGGAAAACTCTAGTGCACGCCGGTGCTGTCTGCCTTCCAAATTGCAGCTGAAGTTTGTCTCTCCGAGCATGATAGAAGAGGAGGATGTTCGGAAAACTGCTGTTACGTTAATGGATTTTCAAGTTGTTGACGACAACCAGACGTCGGACAAAACGGATTACCGCACTGTGCAGCGACCGGGAAGTATGCAGGACACGTAAACAGACCGCCGGTCCATGTGGGGAGGAGGCCGGGCACAACGCTACGAGAGTTGGGGAGACGGTGCGTGGG
>CACRXP010000122.1:537514-573384 GCA_902702965.1 Spirometra erinaceieuropaei
ATTCATTTTTACAGTGTAGTTTTTGCATGCAGCCGGCAGGAAGTTCATTCGAAAGCCGGCTTCTTGAGGTAACTGAATTGTTATAATGTTGCAGGCTGGCTAGTTTTAAAACCCTACTTAATTAATCTTTCGAAACGGAAACCCATTTCGGAATTTCGGTTGACATTTCACGAGTTAGCCCACCTACTGTAAGTCAGTAGTTGGCTGGCGGATTTCCTGGAGCTCTCAAATTCGGAGGTGGACGTTCCCACCTCCCCCCTTCCGGTGCACTGGGTTGAGACGCTATGATCATACCGGACGGTTGCGGATCAGGTGGCGAGCAACCTTTGCAATGACTTGAAACGGATTTATACACAACCGGCCTACCAGTTTTGGCCCCTAACTGTTTATCCGCGGGACCTGCGCGCCGGCTTATTTCGCCTCGAGTCTTGTGTAAAGGTCGTTCTCCTGTCAGCCACAGCTGGACGCACCAGGTCACAGCTCATAGCCAGGTCAACCCCCAGACACCCCGTCTTCCGAGGGCTCCTGACTAGCCTCCCCCCTCTTACGACTGCCTGCACACTCTGTCGATCTTATCCACTTTTCGGTTCCAAGGCACCGCGATCACAGGAGTGGCCGTGTGTTTGTTTCAGAACTAGATGCAGACAGGGCGGGCCTCGTGGCAGAAGCGTCCTGGTTGTCTGAGTTCGGAGGAAGGCATTTTATTCGTACGGACGCACCTTTGTCAGTAGAGTGTGTCACATCGCTGTTAAGACGGGTCGGCTCTCGTATTTAATGGCATTTTAAAGGTGCCGTCTTGCAAGCAGGTCTGAATGGACAATTAAAAAGAACCCCCAAATTCCTCTGTCAGGCGGCGGCAATGGCCGCTGGGGAGATCAGGGCATGTACAGCCCTGAGCCTATTCTGTCCTCACTGCCACCGCACATGTACACCAGCCTGATTGGCTACTGGCGAATCCATCGCACAGAGACTGACGAACCGGTGTCAGCAGCACCAGCATATACATCCACCACGTCCGTACGCCTCATTGGTTTTGCCGCCGCGTTCGATTCCGTCCATCATGGGCCCCTGTGGCGGATAATGGCGCTAGTTGGTGTATCGGCAAAAATCGTCGCCATGATCAAGGCCTATTATCGCTCCATCACCGCGCGAGTCCTGGTCCGCAACAATCTTTCCCAACCGTTCGGTATTCGGTCTGGCGTTCGACAGGGTTGTATCCTGTCACCCATTCTGTTCAACTATGCTATCGACTGGATTCTCGCGAGGGCCCTGCACGAAGGTGACGGTGTTGAGTTTGCACCCGGACACCGCCCGACTGATCTCGCCTATGCCGATTATATTGCTTTACTTGCTTCAAGTTCTGGTGATCTGCAGTCTATGGTGTCACGGGTGAACGAGGTCGCCAAATCCGTTGGTTTATCCATCAACGTTGGGAAGACTAAGGTGTTTTCAAGCTGTATCCCTGACCAAGGGAAGGCACCTCTCGGCATTGATGGCTGTCAATTTGAAGCAGTAGACGGTTTTAACTACCTCGGGACGAGGCTGCTGCCTAATGGCCAGAGTAAGGATGGCATTGTCTCCCGAATTGATGCTGCTCGGCGGGTTGTTGGATGTTGGTGTGATGATTGCTCGACCATCTGACGCACCGACCCTGGCGTTGGGAACAGTTTTCACCTGTGCGCTGCCGCGTGGCTAAGTACTCCGCCTAGGCTAAGTCTCAGCACCGAATACGGAAGGGGAAGGTCGTTGCACTCGTTAGTGGACTGGGGGTCAGTGAACCATGACCGAATCAGCTCGCGGCTCACGCGGTTTTCACCTCTAGCGGGAATTTCTGCCATGTCGAATTTGAACGTGTCCGGACCTCGTCAAATGAGCCACCAGTTGTGAGCTAGCGTCATTTCTCCGCACGGCTGCAGTGTGTTCGGCCACTCGAGTTGGGAAATGTTTTCCGGCTTCTCCGACGTAGTTGGTTTGTCCGCAACTGAACCATATCCGAAAAACGACTCCAGACGTTTCTTTCCGTGGCAGCGGGCCTTTCGGTTTCATTACCTGACGCCTTATGGTTGCCTCCGGTCTGTATGCAAGTGATGCAAGAAACGTTCTTTGCATATGAAAACGCTCGCTAAAATTTGGTGTCCGTGTGGTTTGGCTTTTCGTCCCTTTTGCTTATGCACCGGTTAACGAAGGTGCGCGGGTAGCCATTGGCATTGAAGACTGGTCGGAGGTATTTTAATTCGGCAATCTTGTCTTCCGACTCACTGCAGTGCATTTTGACACGCCGATAGAGCGTCCTTACACAACTGCGTTTGTGGCTAATTGGGTGGTTGCTGTTGAAGTTCAGTACTTCCGCATTTTCCTGAACACTTCTGCCTTTAGGCCACCACAATCTTTGCGGCATACGGCCACCGCACCCGCCTTAACGGCCCATCTCCTCACTATAAACAATCTGACACACGGCTCTGAGTCGTGCCTGACAGAGAGGGAGTGAGATAGTGGCGTCAGCTGTTGTTACATGTACGTGGGAGCAGGTCCAAGTGTTTTGCTGTGAGCGAACGGTGTGCACTGCCTCAGCTGAGGAGCTGCCTATTCAGGTCGGACATGGGCGCCTGTGACCTGCTGAATGTGCGTGCGTGCGTGCGTGTGTGCGCATGGCCGCACTGTAAGGTCAGCGCGCCGGTAATTGCTCTCAGGACGAGTGGGTGACCTTCAAACGGCGGAGCCTCAAACAAAGACATCCTCAGGAGCCATAAGAATGGCTCTCGGTTATACAAGTCCTTGCTGCAACACTCACGTCCGGCGGGGATAGGCCAGGTTGAGCGCGATCCGTCTGAGAAGGCGCGAAAGACGCCAGGTAATCGCGCCGACCACGGGTAATAAACTGCCTATTTGCGACTTTAATAGTGCGTTGACTTGCAACAGAATGGCCGGATGAATCATTGCGTCTTGGTGAGATTAGCAGGCTCATGGAGTAGTTTGCGTCTCGTCCTCGGCGACCTTGGTTCGGCAGACCACTAGAAGGTGAGAAGGAGAGGTGGGGGAGGGCGAGACAGTGAAGTCCACCTGGCCCAGGCCCCACAATGAGCATCAGGCCAAAAAATGAGGATCATGCCTCGATGGCAGTTCATTGTGATGGCAGGTCCCAGCCGCTCATTCTCCCGAAGGTTAATTCGTGAGTGTGTGTGTGTCTGAGCATCAGTCCCCTTCCCGAATGGGCCTCGTGGTAGGTGCTTTGGACCAACACGGAGGCCATATCGGATTCTGGCAGGCGTTATCGGATTTGCGCACCATAACAAATGCCAACATTTCTTAGGTACGGTGGCAGACCCGGTTGCTGGCAGACGTCGCGCACACTGGGACCTCTACCGCCCCCCCCCCCCCATTGTTGTTGTTAGTCAAAAACCTGGTCATTTTCTCTGTGAACCAGGGGGTGTAGAATAGGGCGCCAAGGTGCGGGCTCGACCGTGCCATCCACCTGCGCCATTCCCCGCCTCCTGTCTTCTTAACTTGACACCGGGTGCATCTTCGGAGGAGGAGAGAGTGTGGTAGATGCTGTGCGAGTCTGTTACCAGTATAGACTAATTCACGCAGAAGTCACCGCCCCTGCTCCACCTTGCTGTGGAGCTCACGGTGGACATCGTCAGAAACGAGTTTCGAATTGTCGAGCATAAGCGTATGCATGACCTGCGCAGTCGCGGATTGATTGAACCCACTTAGTTCATTTTATCCAATTGGGAAAAACTTGATAGCCTCGGCGCGATTCGAACCCACAACAGCACTGCTGAGGCTTGAGTACAGCCCCTACTCTAACCGCCTGAGCCGAGTTAGCCATTTCGCTGCCGCTATCTTCAGTCGTACTTACTTTGCCCTGGAAGAGATGCCATTCAGGTCCCCTTTTCTATGATTAACTTAATGCCCTAGTTAACTTCTACGTCCCCGAGGCAGTGATGACATTCTTTGCCTGTCAAGGACCATATGTCGCCGCCGCCGCCGCCACCGCCGCCGCCATCATGTGACGCAAGCAACGCTCGCGTCCAATTTGGAGTTGCGAGACCGCCTACGAGCACTTGCATAGGCTAGCAAGAAGACTTGCGTTTTTGCGTATCTTGCTGGGTGGCCACGTGCCTGTATGCACTCCAGTTGAACGCTAGCCTCCGCTTTGACGGAAAAGATGTTTGTCCGACCGTCATTGTGGCCCACGCCCTTCCAGGGGCTCAGGTGAAACACGACGTTGCGTGCTTCGTTTGGGTTATGCGTGCATGCGCCTCACCCTCCGGCCGAAGACCACCACCTACTAATAATAGAAGCCCCTTTCGTCCTGCTTGGCGTCTGCCAAATCGACCGGGCAGGGGGGGGGGACCCGTTGAGTAACATGTGCTCGTGCTGAAGTTTCCAGCCGCGTGTTTTTTAGCTGATCCAATCAGATTGCGTTCTTTGTGCGGGTTAGAATACGCGACGGGACGGGCCTGCAGCCGCCTTCCCCCTTCTGAAATTCGTGCTTACACGCCCCTTTCTTACGTTCGCTGTACAGACGTCCGAATTCGGTTATCGACCTCAGTAATGATCATTTCCACCGTATGTACATCACATGCAGGTCCTTCCAGTACACCAGTAATAAGTAAAGTAGGTGGGCTAACTCATGAAATGTCAACTGAAATTCCGAAATGCGTTTTCGTTTCAAAAAGATGGCTAGATCGCAGTTGGTAGCCCGGAATGGGGAGCGGACGGCGACCTTAACCCTAATCCCAACCTTAACCCTAACCCTAACCTCAACCGTTACCGTTAACCCTAACTGCAATCCTAACCCTAACCCAAGCCGAAATCGTAAACGTAACCCTAGCCCTTAGACGTAACCGTAACTGAGAAGCCTAATCGTAATACTGAAACATTTTCGTACGCTCAAACCCTAACCATAACCCGAAAACCTAAACCTAAATGCATAACCCTAACCGGAAAATCGGAAACCATTAACCGGTACCCCACTCCTAACCTGAAGCTTAAAACGGAAGCCAAATGTGTCAGATGTGATTATGGAGCCCCGCAAAATAACCCCAGTAAACAAACCCCCCAGCCACCTGTAATGCGGGTCTGGGCTACCAACTGCGATCCAGCCGGAAAGATTAATTAACTATGTTTGTAAAACTAATCAGTTTGTAGTATAATTCTATAACAAGTCCGTTACCTCAAGATGTCGATTGTCGAACGAACTTCTTTTTGGCCGCATGCAAGAACTATACTCTGCAAAAAAATGACTACTTAAGTATCATGGAATTTTCTCATTGATTTTCGATGCCCTTGAAAATCCAATTATATTTCATGGAAAACATACATAAAAATACCCATTATTTCGCTCATTCGGTAGAAAATTGCTCTTTCCATTTTATACACGAAGAAAGATTATAATTCAGTTTCAAAAATGTTTTTAATAGGGAGATTTTTTAGGACCGCGAAATGGCCGTTCATAGAGCGTCATGTATCTGCATTTACCAATGTGGCTTGTAAAATTAACAGTATGGCCCAAATCTACTGCTATATTTTTTGAACCCCATATTATCTCCTCTCAATACCGTAGAGAAATGTCTGGTTTTTCGTACGCGGAAAATACCTGGCTTGTGGTTTGGAAACCTGAATGCAAGTGTGACGGCGGAGCGGGTTCAAAATTATTCGGGAATTTCAAAAGTTTTTAAAAGCCGAATAATACCCCTCCTTTGAGTATAAAATTTAAAAAAAACGTAATTTTCTACCGACTGAGCGGAAGAATGAATATTTTTACGCATGTTTTCCATGAAATATAATTAGACTTTTAGAAGCATCGAAAATCGACGAGAAAGGTGCATGCTACTTAAGTAGTCATTTTCGTAGAGTGTAATTTTTGCATGCAGCCGGAAGGGAGTTCTTTCGAAAGTCGGCATCCTGAAGTAACTGAATAATTATAGAATTATACTGCAGATTGATTAATTTTACAAACTTAATCAATTAATCTTTTCGAAACTAAAACGCATTTCGGAATTTCAGTTGACATTTCATGAGTTAGCCCATCTACTGTAATAATAAATAATTTTACTAAAGGCCCTTCTGGATCCCGTCATATCAGGTAAAAATCAATTTTCATATGAATCTTAGAAGTGGTAGACAGAATCTGTACAATATGCAATACATAATTATTGAATAAGTAGTCTCTTAAGGAAAATACCGAGCGAGAAGTGAAAAGAACTTCATTATAGAATAAAGAAATTGATTGAATTAACTTTAAAAGAGAAAAAAACTGTCGCTAATGAAAGGATTAAGATTCGGGCAGGACCGACCTCCATGTCGTAGTGAATATCGGATTCCAATCAGACATCGTCAGGGCAGAAAAAAATACCATCGATGATGGTATGAGTATATGAGTCAGACATGACTGGTCTGCTTGTGGTATTGTATAAGGGATTCAAAACGGACATCGTCAGGGCAGCATTCATACACTGGACGACACTATTCGCATCGAAGTGGCTATACGAGAGGAACCCAGACGCGGTCGGTGATAGTTCGGTTCGAGTCCAGCCGAGGAGGGGACAAGGGGGACACGACCCTGAGATATCTTTGCTGACCGACCAAACTATTAATAAATGGCGACAGACCGCCCGGGGTCGGAATGAAATGACTTCAAGAACCGCAAAAATCATCTCTGCGGGGGAGGAGTAGTAAAGGCGGATTTAGTAGCCAATTAAGAACAGGAGGTTGGTAGACGTTTTGCCACCTACCCAAAAGTTATGCACTGCGCACTGCGTTCAATTTACTTGTTTACTTGATAAAGAGCATACGCTGTAAAGCCACAAAAAACGTGGTTGCCTTATATAATAGCGTTGTGGGGTCTGACTTTTACTGCTATGGTACGACATTCAATCATAGTGACGTACAAAGATTACGCACTGTGGAAATGGAATTGCCACTTGTGCGGGTGAGGATAGCCTGCAAGACGGAAATATAGTCCTTTCTCCCCTCCTGAAATTCATGCTTGCACGGATTTTACTTACTTTTGTCGGACAGACGTCTCCATTTGTTTATCAACGTTTGGCCGAAAAGTATGCGCTGTGCAATATGTCCAACTTGCGTGCTTGGTGGCGGCGTACGCCATAACGCTTAATACGACAGCATTGTGGGATCTACTTCCCAATATACAAATATAATGTTAGGGGGCGCTCACCGATCGATCATACGGAACTCACTCGTTCCGTTGTGCCTTAAGGGCTCTCTCTCGAGCCCAACCAGCAGCCGCAGAGCGGCGCATGATATATAGGCAGAATGATATTACCGACAAAAGCCAAGGGAGACTGGAAAGGCCATTTCTGGCTTATTAGTCGTCGTCAGCCAGCCATACCCAAGCCCGAAGTGTGGAACACCCGAGCCTCGAACTCGCGACCTGTTGGTTTAGAAGTCAACGCCTCTACTCACCGGGCCACGAGCCCGAAGGTTTAGGGTCCAAATTTACGCAACTGTTTGGTCTTATAGTGGGGTTATTTTTAGGGCTGGGACGCGGAAATATTTCGACATTTCTGGAATTATGCGCAGCTCCACCTTTATTTCTAGGACGGGGCGCTCCTATTTCCATGCCCTGTTTACACAACACCATAAGTCAGCCCCACGAGCACTACTTCCACCACCACTGACACTGCTACCGTTGCTAGTAATACAATCGGTGCTGCCGCTACTACTAAGCCGCCATCGCTATTATTACAGCGACTACAAACACTAGTAGTTTAAAATCAGTTATTACCGTTTCAACCTGTGACACTCATAGTGGCATTGCTACTGTTACCACCAGTATTATGTAACGCAACTGCAAACCAAGTAGATGGCAAAACTGAATCGTTAATGAGCGGGCAAAGGAAATGCAGCGTAGTAAAATTGTTGGCAAAAATGACAGATTGCTTCAGGGGAGGGGGGGCGGTGGTGGTGGTGGCGGCGGGTTGGGAATGATCAAGCGTAATTAACATCCACGCACGTCACCATGCCAGTTAAGGAACGCACGCGCTGGCGGAGACTGCACTTGCCAGTTTTTTTGAGTCTGAACTGAAACCAATATTTTTGTCCTTTCTTCTTCTTCTGGTGGTGTTGGTGATGAGGATGGTGGTGAGGATGATGGTGATGGGGGGACTCTAGCAGAACAAAGGGCACAGTCGAGGAAGATGAAAATAAGAACAAAGGGATAAAAATGGGCGGGGAGGGGAAGGAAGAAACAGAATAACCCCACTATTATTTCAAACATCGAAGCACTGGTATTTGCGAAGCTCAGAAGGAAATGAATGATGTCAAGGAGAGTAGTGTACAAGCTCAGACTTCAATTCAGAAAGACAGTTCGTATTTCGATATCGGCTTGGCGTTTACGAGGGCTTTCGAAAGCCATGCGACCTACATATGGGTTTTGTTGGACGACAAAAGTCAGTTGGTCAGAAACAGTCTAGTAGGACACCAACACAGCAACAGTCGAAGTCCCTGGAGTAGGTTTGTAAGGCATGGATGCCGCCAGGGAAGCAGTCGCTGACTATGCACAAGTATTCTAAAAAACGTCCGTTTTTGACACCACTGCAGCAAAGAGTAACAAGCCATAAACAAATGTGCCGATTCATAAAAAGCACTACACGAGTTCAGTTCAGTTAGGCCAAGTCACTCTTGCAACGGGTTTCCTAAATGGTCAAAATAAGTGCCATCAGGGGTAGAGAAGCATCCACTGACAACTAGCTTCCCACCTAATGCGTTTTCTCGAGTTCTTAAACGTAAAGGGGTCCAAAAGGTTGATGTGTATGCGGGTGAGCACTCTGCCGATTCAAAGGCCGATGGGAAATCGGACACAGTACAGCCCGCAACCCGCAAGTGCGCTCCTGCATTTAAAAACGAATCACATTATAGGAAGCAGGTGGACTTAGTAAGCAAAAACGGACAGCTAGTGGTGCAAAAATGAACTTTCTAAAGCAGGCAATGTCCTGGGTGGGGATAATCCACTGCACTGCCATGCACATCAAAGCAAAATAGGCGGACGGCAGTACTTTCACAGATGTGTAAGTAAAGCGCGAAGCGTCCACAGCAGACACACAAAAGAAGCTGAACAAGCCCTACGCTGACAAGTCCTAAGGACTGCGATAGCGTGTTGACAACGCGTTAACCTCAAGCAGAAGGGCTGGTAGGCATCGTTCCACCCCTGTGCAACTTACCAGTATGCAAGTCTGCAAGGGAGTCCAGTAAAATTTCAGATAAGGGAAGGAAATACTGACCTACATCTAAGGAATAGGTAATAACCGGATAGGAAATAGAGAATCGACAAAATAAACGTACGTGATATGCCTAAGCCATGCTCCTTCTTGCCTTTCTGGTGCTTTCGAGGTTTGTTTTCACCAGAGTCCTGGTGGTACGCCTCTGAGTCGACAAGCACGCCACTGGGAGGCTCATTGTGGTCTGCAAAACCGAAATATTTGAAGGATTACCTTGCGATAGACTACACGACCCCTCTTGCAACCCAACTGATGATAAAAGATTCCGTAAAACTATCATTATCACAATTCTCATCGGACTTATTCCCGTAACCAGAAACAGAGATTATTTCCACAAAAACCAAAAAGGACATCTTAGACCTCAGTACCTAAGGATTTATTTAACTTCATGCCTCAAATGGGCTTGAGGCCAGCTCAATAATTATGTGAGCATGAAATCTTATCAAACATAATTCTGGTTCTACGTTGTTAGGGTAACGCTGCATGTAGTTAGGCCTGCAGTTTTGCTGGCCTATTTTGCTGTGATCGATACAGCCATATTCAGAGAATTTTCTCTTTTGGCTATGAAATTTTTCAGAAGCTAAACGTATATTAGGCTTTTTTAACCTATTACTTTTAAAGACCAACCCTACAAATCTTCATTTCTTGGCGACTAACGTTCAGATTCGAATACGTCCCAATTCCTTGCCTGAACAGCAAATTCTTAATAGACTTAAGAAATAATCCGATGAAAAAAGTACTCAATAGGAAGTAAAAAATGTAATTGCACTAACACGCCTCAAGCCATAAGGGACCGTGGGAGATGGAAATACACTGTCAGCTTACCCATTTAACGATTCGAGAAAATGAAGAAAATAAAAACTGGAGACTGGTGTGGAATAAGTTTTGCGAGCACATTTAAGAAAAAGCTGAAGACAACAACGACATTGGTAGCTAACTGGCACTCAAGTCAACAAGACTTTTGATGGAAAGAAAGCCCTAATAGCGATACTAAGGTAAATGAAAAACCTGCAAAGAACTCAAAATCGGACAGGATCTCACTGCAAGTGTATTGCTACCTTATCAACAAGCCCAACGACCCGTAAAATGTTGGGCTGATAAATCATCCAGATCAACTGTATCTGTTATAATCTAAAGTAATCGGAGATCCTTCAAAGTCCCAAATTATTTTCAATTCAAAGGCCCATTAAAAATTCAGCAAAAATATCATTATTATTCGTGAATATTTTTGAGGAAAACTTTGATTTCTGCTTATCAACCCCTTCCTCGTCTATGCAAAAGTTCAGTCCAATCCGTCCGGTATATAAGCTCACTTTGGAAGCGAAAAACTTGAGAATATTCATCAAAAACAGACCTCTTTAATGTTTTCATCTAAACATACTAGCAAATGACGGCATAAACAAGGGCAGTTGGCACACGGTATGCGGTAGATGACGTTACTTAGTTGTTCTTTGGGCACCGGGTCCTTTACTCGGCACCTGCAACAGTGATGACGCACTTAAGAAAGAATTGGCCTACTTACATCGGTTGTTCCGCTCCAACGGATATCCTGCCAGTTTTGTAAAGAACTGTCTCAGACGCCAGAGACAACTACCAAACCCCGAGTCTCATGAAGATAGAGCGTCACAGAAATTCTATTCACTGCCGTACATTCAGGGAATCTCTGAAGCACTCTCCCGGCAACTAAAACGCTTTGGCATATCCATTGCCCATAAGCCCGCATCTTCCCTACGCGAGGCATTATGCCGAGTAAAGGACCCGGTGCCCAAAGAACAACTAAGTAACGTCATCTACCGCATACCGTGTGCCAACTGCCCTTGTGTTTATATTGGCCATACAGGCCGATGTCTTGGGACTCGCATTAACGAACACAAGTTAGCCCTCCGTCGACGTGACCCTCTGTCCCTCGTGTTTGCACACGCCATTGAGCATGACCACCGCTTCAATTGGGACGGCACTGAAGTGATCGCAAAGGCTAACACCAGACAGGCGCGAGAATTCCTCGAAGCTTGGCACTCTGGCACGACCAGCATCAACCGCCACGTCGATCTTGACGCTCATTATGAGGGCCTACGTACACGCTCACTGTCTTGTTCCCACACCTCAACATTTTCTAACCCCCACTCGGCCACATAGACGTATGCTCTTTCGCCATTCCGCTCCCCCCTTGCGACACGGTGAACAACAACCGAAACCCCCCTAACACCTCCAACGCCGGCGCATTGGCCCCTGACCTCATCTCGCATCAGTGACTAGCCGTCCGCATCAGTGGCCAGCCTCCCGCATTCCCGCTGATTCGCAATCCCCATCCCCCCGCGTTTTCACCGCCTCCAACACTGGGAGCCTTAACGGTTCCTCCCTCCCTCCCCCTGCCCCACGGCCTACCATAACTAGGTGCCCACCCCTCTCACACATCTGCTGTCTGTTTGTCGTTGTCTGTCCTGTCGCGCCAGCGGACCTAGTCTGCCGACTTCACTTTCCCTCTGTTCATTTCGTCTGACGACGGGTCGGTGTCACCGACTGGAAAATTTACGAGTACAACTCAATTTTCCGAAGAGCCTTCACTTTCTCATATATATATATATATATATATATAATTTGGCCATACATGGGCGAAGTCCAGTATCCTACCCTTTGAGGGTTTAGCGGGAGGTTCGCAGCTTACAAATGTATGTGTAAATATGAGGTGACAGTGCTAGGGGATAAATTCTCTTGACATTGTTCTCCCAGTCATTGCGAACAGCATTTAAGAATGAAATCGGGGTGGTTTCGTGGGTTGCTGCGTTAACGGCGTGCATTTCGACCCGGGGAATTGATTTTTGGAGGTGGTTTTATTCCATTCTAGCCAGATATTCTACACGACTGATTGCACCGATTCTGAATCATTTATGAAAGCGCAAGCTTGTTCTAAAAACAGCTGATGCGCGTCCTTCCTTAGTCCACCGGGTTTTAGGAAGCACTTTTGTACAAATGTAGGATTTCTCGCATGTCCATTCGGGCAAGTACGGTTGGATTTATGTGCACCAAACAATGACCTTGCTGTTTTCGCATTGATTTTCCGTGTAAATTTAACTTTAAGTGTTAAGCAACAATGGAAAGCAGTTGGTAAGCTATCAAGGAATAAATTTGCACCTTAAAATTCTACTATCTATACTTCTTTCAACCAGTGAATGTCAGCGAACCAGGTCCACGCTACCCA
Organism: Spirometra erinaceieuropaei; assembly: GCA_902702965.1. NCBI lineage: Eukaryota > Metazoa > Platyhelminthes > Cestoda > Diphyllobothriidea > Diphyllobothriidae > Spirometra > Spirometra erinaceieuropaei. The sequence goes on from CACRXP010000122.1 coordinate 549,959, forward strand.
CTTAGTGTTTTTTCTTCATTCGCATATTTTGCCGTAGAGGGGTGGGAAAATGTTCAATCAAAACGCGAAGCTCTATCATCGGTAAATTAACTTTTGAGTATACCATTGGCCACTCAGTATTCATCTCCGCTTGGCGGGCTATTTCAAATAGGCACGAGTTTCCGCGCGAACAGTGACCTTGCCAGGAGGGTGTCCACCAATGGGCAGTCGCTTTTGCGTGCGCTAGCGAGCGGGCGCGTGCGCACGCATGAGGTGGTAATTTAATTTGGTCCCTGGATGACGGTACGTTTGCGTACTATCCTCAAATTTACTCTTCTTCTGATGCCTTAAGGTAATCAACTCCTGCCCTTCCAACGGCTAGTCGGTCGGGAAGCGTTGCGTCTGTTGCATGCCTTTGGAATTATCGTCTGGCCTTCACCTCTGTCGTTATTTGACGCTGAATCAAGCCAGCCCGACTGGCCGAACTGTTCATCTCCATTACTACGGTCAATGTCGTTGTTGCTGCTGTTGTATTTGCTGCTGCTGCTGCTGCTGGCGCTGCTGTTGGACAGACAACCACACCCGTAATTGGTCTGCAGATGCGCGAGGGACAGGACTAACAGTGAGGTTGTCTGGGGCGGCGCAGGAACGTGATTGGTGCTTCAAAGCTATTCGACGTCACTTTTGTCTACGTGCAGCTGCGTTGCAGTCAGGATCGGACTATTTTGGGAGACCCCTGGATGCGTAAAATGCTTCTGCTGCTGGGTTAGTTTGCCTATACCAAAGCTGGGGTTAAACGTGCCGACTTCTCTTCGGGGAGAGTGGCGGATCGGACGGCGCGTAGACGGAGAACGAGAGAGAGAGAGAGAGGTGGTAACGTGGCCGAAAGGAGAACTGGGCGGCATACGACTGACGGTAACGCGCCTACGTCGCCGCACAACTTTCCACCTTCTGCCGAAACTGCCTGCGCGGACCAATGTTTGCGTGAACGTATCGCCGGCTCAGACACCCCTTCGTTTGGGGGTTGTGCTTATTGTAGGGCTGTTTTATTCGTGTCTCTCTGCGTTCTGAGAAATATACAGGGCTCACTGTATCGGCGAAGTTCAGTAGTTGACGTTTCGGAGAGCTTGGCTGGCCTCCCATTATCAGTGTCTGGCGAAATTCGGACCAACTGGGGAAATCACTTCCAGAGATTGGTTTCTTGTGAAACCCTCTGACTCCGCCAGGGCCAGGTTTTACGGTCTGCCGAAAGTGCACACAAGGCAAACATACCACTAAGGCTCATTTTCTCCCTACGTGGCACTCGCACATACGATTTTGCAAAGTGGATGCTTGCCCGAACTCGCGACCTGTTAGTTAGAAATCCAACGCTTCTAACCACTGGGGCACTGTCCCCCCTACCATTGTATATTCCCGATCGAAGCCGACAGGACAACGGACCCGTAGCCCAGTGGTTAGAGGCGTTGAACTTCTAACAAACAGGTCGCGAGTTGGAGCCTCAGCTGTTCCACTCTTCGGGGTTGGGCATGACTGGCTGACGACGGCTAATAAGCCAGAAATGGCCATTCCAATCTCCCTTGTTTTTGTCGGTTTTTGACATCCTGCCTATGTAATATATATTTTACATATAAAGGCGTCGGAATACATTGCGTAGGGCGGTGGATCTTTTGATCTCGTCCACTTTATTATAACGTGAATTTTGGTCTGCGGACTGTCTCCGTCCCATGGGACCTGGACCCTGGAATAGGAACTACCCTCGCTTTAGTAATTGCAGGCTCTCTAATGTGGCCGCTGTTGGTGGACATCGGAAAACCCACAGGCAAGTCGAGACTTTGGTCGGGCGAATAACCTGCTGCCCGTGCGTCTGTTGCCCATAAAACAGTCACAGTCCACAGTGCTATTACAACTTGTTGAATGTAACCTGTCGCCCATTTAAGCTTCGGCCACAATCGTCTGGAGGGGTGGGAGTGGTGTTGGGAAGGGGAAGGCAGGTGGATGGTAACGCCCACTTTCGACTGCAGGAGCGGCATGTAACCCTTTTTTTACTATGCAATTTCACGCAACTGTTGTTAGCCCAACCGAATTTTATGGGCAACTGGAGGGCCATGTCCTGGCTGGACGTTTGGCGACCAACACAGTCCCCAAATCAATTACTGCCTATCCAACAACAACAGCAAAAGAGAGACCTTAATGGTGAAGGTGAACTGTTGTTAAATGCTGTCCGACGTTTGGGCTACTTCAAAAACCGCCAACAGAAGGAAGGAGGCTGGCTTGTCGAGGTACGATGGACAAGCTATACTGAGGTAAGGGAGTGTACACACTGATCAGCAGGCAGTAACAGTTGAAGTGTATGCGCCTGAGTTTCGTCCGGCTACGTCCAATCGGTGAACAGACAGATATCGATTGGTGCCATGGTGTGCGCGTTTCGAAGACGGCCACATGCATGCGAGCAATGACTGGCGGGCGTATAAGGTGAATCGAAGACGGCATAGGTGAGAGGTCGTTTCGACAACCGCGAGATCGGGCAACTACAATAACTCTGTGTAGACAGAAATCGGCGTGTATACTACCTCGCCTTGGTAAAGCTTGTCCGTCTAATTGCCTGCCCTGTTTTCCGATTTAGGGACTTTCAAGTTGTCGGTTGTGCAATCGGTGACCCCGGCGTGAGCAGTGAAGAAAATGCTGTCAATTGTTGTTCGACGCGTAGGCTTCCAAATAGATTGTCGACAGAAGGAACGAGGATGAGCCGGGTTATCGCAAGCTTGTGTAATTTTCAATGCGCCCAGTCGGTTAGAGCAAAAAATAAAAGTACCCTAGACAAGCAGTGTAGCGAACTCCTCATGCCAGTCTACCGTCTGTAAGACTTGGTAGGTGGAAATGTGTTAGTGCAACCGTCGCATGAGTCAACGTCCACCATGTGACGCGCAGCATGGTTGGCGCAGGACGGTGACTTACGCAGTGACGCGGACTTGCGTAGCATCTGCAGCACCCCCCTCTCCCACACCTATCTGCGCTCTGTGGTAAAACAGAGTCGGCATGAGCTGAGTCGAGCTCGGGCGCAGTGGCCGACAAGCTAAGGAACCACCCGGTCCCCGCACAATGGACCAGATTTTCACAGAAAACAAAAAGGCGCGCCTCAGATCCCGTCTGAATGGGGGTGCCATAGAGGCCACTGTCCAAAGGAATCATTGAGCCTGACTCTGAGTCCTGTGGCCAATCACTCCATTCGGGGACTTTTAGCGGTCACCATTGCTCGAAATACCAGCCAATTGGGTGTGTTGGAGAGCATAGTTCGCCTCCATTTCCCAGGGCTGCTGCATTCTTCAGTAAAACTGTGGTGATTCAATCTCTGCCTGGCCTTCGGTCACCGATGGTGTCCGACGGGGGGGGAGAGGGAGGGAGGGAGGCTGGTCAACTCGGACATGCGGAGAGGAAAGTTTGCTAAAGTAGATGAAAACCGCTCGATCATGGCTCCGCATGAGCTTACTTTCTTGGCCTAAGTAGGTCCGTAGCGTTTCGGCATGCTGAGCGGTATCTTTTGAAGTCCCACCACCGTGACGACCTCCTCTGACCGTTTATCCCAGTACCCGTCGTCTCCGCTAGTTCCGGCCTTGTCTCAAGGCCGACCAGTTCGCCAAAGTAAGCAACTTGAATTCTTCTTCTTCTGCATTGTCTATTGTTTTTCTTCTCTGGAACACGCTCTTTTTCGGCAAATTATTGCAATCTGATCAGCCAACGGGATCTGGTACACTGACCCTGCTTGTTCTTCCTTCCCCTCTCCCTCCCACCCTCGCCCCCGCAGTACGACCACCACTTCTTCAAGAAGGTTCCACAGGGGGCCGAAGCAGTGAACATTCTGGTGGGCGAAACCGACTTCCTCCCTCATCCCGTGGTGGCTTTCGTGCGCCTCAAGGAGGCCACTAACTTGGGCGAAATGACCGAGGTCCCCGTGCCCACTCGGTTCATCTTCATGCTCTTCGGCACCCAGGGCAATGGACACAAGTATGAACAGATCGGTCGTGCAGTAGGCACCCTGTTCTCCGATGAGGTATGAGCCCTTCCACCCCCCCCCCCACCCACTTTTTTCTTCTCCATGTTGCTCTGCTAGAGTCCTTACTGCCCCCGCCGCATTGACGCAGACGACGCAGGCAGCCTCGTGCGTTGCCCCCGTGCTCCCCGTTTTGGATGAATTAGTCAACGGGCCGTGTTTGCTCGGTACTTTTAAGCTCCGTGTGACCGTCTTGTCCTGGTCATGGCGCATGTAATGAAGTAGGACTTTATGGGTCGTGGGATGGTTTAGATGTCTGTTGGCGGATTTGGCATCTGAGTAGGAAACCTCAAGCGTGAGACCTTCTGCCCTTGATGTGCCCTGGTCTAAGACAGATGTTCCTTGAAAGTCGAAACTGTGGCCAGCCTCTCCGATATGAGTCGCAAGTTTTGAGTTTGGGTCTAGCCCCCCGGTTGCCATTTTTTGCTCACGTAGGCGGGCTTGCAACTTACTTCCGGTTTCCCCATCATAGTTGCAGTCTCCATCGTTACAACGTATCTGATAGACAACTGCTGAAGTTTCAGTTGGTGACAGTGTGTCTTTGGGTTGTTTATGGTGAAGAATATACGCTGAAACCCTCGACCTCTGCCTCTCACCCTACTCCCGGGCCGGAGTCCGGCCGGCAGATGTCAGATGCGCGAGGTCTTCCTAGGTCTTCGGGTTTGACGCAGACGAAATTAAATCAGAATGACCGGCATAAGTTTGGGCGCAGTTGGCAGACCGCTGCACCTGATTACAACTTAACACGCGCTCTGGTTCGCATTCTTCTTCCGCCTACAGTGGTTGTTGCTATTCTGCAGGAAGTCATTCCCATCAGCGCGCACGAGCCGTAGACCCCTGCCCGTCCAAAATCCGGTTAAGCCATGATAAGCAAAATAGTGTTAGCGTGAAGCAGCTCGACGTGGGGATGATGCCCTAGGGGTTATGAACTCGTAGGCGGTTGTATTCCCATCCAGCGCCTTACGCCGCAGCGGAATTCACTGGAGGGTTAGGGGTGGTGGTGACGGCAGTGTTTGCCATGTCACGGTGTTGTGAGACCTTTTTATGTGCGTAAGTGCATCAAGTATGTATCCTTGTACTAATGTGAAGTAGCTAAATGGCAACAGCTTTCCAGCCAATTTTAGCCGCTTCGAACTACTGGTACTGATCAGTGGGTGAGGGACGCTCATGCAAAATTCAGAAGCTAGAATGCATGACCGAAAGAGCAGTGTTGCGACTTCAAACAAGCCGTCAAAGAGGAGGTTGGATGTAGGCTGATGGCGACTGGAAGCAAAAAACATAATTACTAACGAATATGGCAGGTGGCGAGGCACTGATGAACTTCGGTTCGATGAAGTGCTTATGACCCATCTGGCAGACCCCAGTGGTGGACCAGCCGCGCCAGGTGCGTCTGAGCGCATGTTTGTGTTTCCGGTACCAGCTGCTCGTGGTCAGGGTTATGATTGGCTGAATGAAGGCAAACAAACCCGAAACAGTGCTGTATCAATCTACCCCCAGAATCTGTCGTCTCCCCCCTCTGCTATCATAGCTTGTCCGACTTCGACCTGGTAGGTGGTTGCCAGTTCGTGACCCCTATGGCCCATACGAAGCTTGTTTGCTTCGGGAAGCCATTGGATCGGTGTGCGCCCATTCCTGAGTGAATAAATACCCGATCTGCAGCGACAGACAATGACAGATGGCAAGGCATTGATGAAATTCGTTTTGATGAAGTGCTTATGACCCATCTGGTAGACCCCGGTGGTGGACCAGCTGCGCCAGGTGCGTCTGAGCGCATGTTTGTGTTTCCGGTACCAGCTGGGGGTCAGGGTTATGACTGGCTGAATGAAGGCAAACAAGTCGAAACAGTGCTGTATCAATCTACCCCCAGACTCTGTCGTCTCCCCTATTGGCTCCACGAAGCAAACAAGCTCTGTATGGGTGGCAGAAGTCACGAACATGCAACCAATTACCAGACCGATGTCGGCCAAGTCATAATAGCAGCGAGGAGGGACGACAGAGAATGCGGGTAGATCGATACAGTACTGTTTCGGGTTAATCTGCCTTCATTCAATCAATCATAACCCTCACCACCGGCAGTTGGGACCAGAAACACAAATATCCGTACAGACGCACCTGACGCAGTTGGTACACCACTTGGGTTTACCGGATAGGTCATATATATAACATTATTTATTTAAAGTAGGTAAGTGAAACAAAGACACAGAAGCCCACAAACAAAGTTCAGAACAAGACGTCCACACAGAAGTTTGGTAAGCCGCACAGAAAGCCTGATAACGAGCTCGCTGCCGAACCAAACAACCCCTCCCCTCACCGTGGTGATAACCCATAACGCATGCAGTTGCCACACCAACCACGCATCCACCAAAAAGCCGGGGTAACGAATGAGGAAAAAAAGTCGATCAGAAAAAGACCAACTAGCGAGAGAAGCATTTACGCTTCTGTTCGATTTTGTACATTTAGCGTTTTTACAATGGCGCGTCGACAAAACCCTCCGAAACGTCAGTACTTCAATAATTTTTTTCCGGTGGATCCTTCCTCTTTCTCGAATGAAGTAACGCTCGTGAAATAGCCATATTCCAGGCAGCGTATGGGAGAGATTTTTATGAACTGCGGTAGTTTTTTTGGCTGTACCGATCGCGTCCATGATCGTTCTCTCCTGGAAACCGTCCAGTCCCTAAGAAGGCAATTTTTGGTTCTGCAGCCCCAATTCACTGATACCATATGGTTAGCTTCCTAAAGCAATTTTAGTTAGCACACCTTATTCGGCCACCGGCTGGATTAAGATAGGGACGTAGAGCGTAAGCAGAACTCGAAACATGCGCATGAGGGTGGCCTGTACTCACTCTCTCCGCGACACAGCCAATCGCTGGTTTTGTAGGATAAGGAGGGTGTAATCACAACTGGAAGGCCACAAAGGGAACCGCGTGGTAATTCGCAGTGCATTGTCATTCTAATGTAACTGACGGAGTTGCAATCCATCCGGACAATTCCATTAACCAACACAGGCAGCCACTCGCTGGATTAGTATAATAATGATGACGCAATTGGGGCTCGAAGCGCGCGTGTGAACTGATACCTGATTTAACCGGTAGGGGAAGGGAGCGCAAGCTGAGCTCGAAGCACGCGCAGGGAAGCGCGTTTGGACTGATGCTTGGTGTAACCGAAAGTGGCGTGTACACACTCCCCTCGACGCAGCTACTTGGTGGATTAAGAGGATAAGGAGGGTGTAATCGCAACTGGAAGACTACATAGCATGGGGTAATTCGCAGTGCATGGTCACTGTGGTGGAACCGACGGAGTTCCACACCGTCCGAACAATTCCATTAGCCAGTCTTCTTAGCCCCTTGCTGGATTGAGATAATAAGGAGGACGCGAGGAGGGCTCGAAGCACGCGCGGGGGGCGCGCGTGTGAACTGATACCTGATGTAAACGAGGATGGCGTATAAGCACTCCTCGCCTCCGTGACAGAGTTACTCTCTGGATTAAAATGACAGGGAAGGTGCGAACACGTGATATTTGTAAAGGCAGCGTGCTCGCATCTACAAAAATTGTTCTAGGAAGGTGATCCTACGGCATCAATGAAGTGGGGCAGCAGAGCCAAACGTCGCCCCTAAGAAATATTATCGATGCCGGAAATCTACCTTGTGATGTGTGTTCCATGAATGAGGAACGATTCCAGGTCCGCAGTCATGGCGTTGATTTGCGCCCCAACTTGTGAGGTAGGCTGCCGTGACATCCACCTCACTCCGCCCTCAGGATTAATCTTACACACGCAAAACGGTGAACCGCTGATTGCTGCGCGCCTCGGTGCCCGTAATGGAACATGCAAACACGGCATTTAGACCTGTTGCGGCGGGGCAGTGAGAATAAGTGCTCTGAGCACTACGGCCACCAGGTCGAATCCCATGTTGCACGGAGAAGACAGAGGGCACCAGAATAAGGTGTTTATTGTGCACAGAACCCGGAGTTGTCCTCTCAGGCAGCCGTGGCCACTGGCGAAGCCAGAGCTGGTGCTGACTGCGTCCAGTCATGCCTGAGAGTCCCTGGGGTAGTGGTGGCAGCCGTTTTTGTAGGCTTGTGGGCCAAGCTCAAGTGGTGTCCAGCCAGCGTGTGTTGCATTTGCCGAGGGGTGGTGTCCCAGTGGCTTGTTTTGCTGGTTGCAGGGGGTGGCGCGCTCAGGTGGCGAGTGGGCAGCTGCGACTCTGTGCGGACGCAGGTATGCCCGAGCTGAAGTCGGTCGTGTGGCTTCAGGTCAGCGCGTCTGGAACGGTTCAGTGCAAAAGGGTGGACGACCTTGAGGCAGCGAGGTCTTGAACAATGACGCCAGACCGGTCATGATGGCTGCCTGCCATAGACCCCTGCAAGAAACGGCGTTTACCGAGTGCTGCACGAAGGGGCGCAGCCCATGAATTACTTTACAATGAGACCAACTTGCACTTCCTCCTCCCTCATCCACCTTGATCCGATGTCAGGGCACTGTCAAGACGACTAGGCGCATCGTGATAGGTTTGAACGCGTCGGATTTATGATAGGTGGGGAGGGGAGGGAATGTGCCGACGTGCTGCGTGGGCGGATTCCACCAGTATCGACTCACTCTTCCCTCACTCAAGCACAAACCGACTATCCTATCCAGTGAGCCGATCTGGACGCCTTTCTAGTCTAGTGTGCCTACACCATACCCCTTTATGTGAGCCATACAACCACACCCTAGCCTAAGTACATGCGCACTTGTCCGATTTTACGACAACCATTTGGGCGTGCACTGTTGATACCACATCTAGAACGAATTATTACAAATCGTTCCATCCGGCATCAGTTAATATGCTGACATTTATCTAATCCACCATCCCCCCCCCCGCGACGCGGATTCTGAAACGGTGCTGCAGTATTGCCCGAATCTCAGCCTGAATTTGTAGTACGTCACTTGTAATTACCTGCTAACGGCACAATTAATTGGCATTCTGGTGCCGTTGGAGACACCGGGTGTAGTTTCGAGGTCTTAATTCACGCATTTTCGCTACAAAATTGGTTCATTCTCTGATCTAAACAAACGCTTGAATAGCCGACTTTCTCCTCTTATGCTGCACGTAAATGTAGTAGGTTTTTTACACCGCAGTATGTTGGATTGACAGACAGTCAATGCAACGTCACCGGATGCGGCAGCCACACCCTGGCATGCACATTAATTAAGGGAGAAAATAAAGCAGGCTTAGGTGGAGCTGTGTGTATGTGTTTAGTAACCTGGTTCCGTCAGTTGTGTCCCAACAACGGCGGGTTGCGTTGTAGGTGCGCTGGACCAAAACGGAGGGCCAGACCGGCTCACAGAACGCGTTTATCGGGCTGCGGCGACTTTGCGGGAGACCGTAACTGCAATCGTACATGCATGTTTGTGCCCTGTTGGCACGCCGTAGACGTGGGTCTTCACATCGCTTCGACATCTGCATCCAATTTCACCAGCCGTCTGATTGAGAGGCCCAGGCAGTCGACTCCTGTATGGGGAAGGGACGCGAGACTGAGGCCAATACTGAGGAATCTATCTCCACGGCTACTCAGCGCCTTCTTCTAGATATTCAATCAGATTCGGCCAAATTCATTACAGCACACTGGGATTCAGGGCATGGGAGGTTGCCAACCGACCAGGCCGTTCAGTTCTTCCCAGGACTGTGAGTTAGACTGCAATGGCTCCCTTGCAGTGTGATATCCGAACTGCTCTTTTAAAAGTCGGGTTACATGCACTGGAGATTATATCGAGTCAGCCACTGCTCCTGCGCTCACCTCCCATCCGCCTTGACACTTTCTTTTCATCGGAACAAGGTGGATGGGTGAGGGCGATGCAGCGCAAGTCACCGGTGATGCACCCATTTCATGTGCGCGGAATGCATGACGTCGCATGTGACAGTCGAACTCTTATCTGCGACTGTTCCCGACAAGGGGTTAAAATGGGAATCCGAAACGTCAGACCAGTAAACTTATTGTCCCAATGATCGCATCTACTCCTTCTTCTGAGTGCGGTCAATGCTGCGCAGGTCTACTATCACCATAAACTAAGTAAGCGTGTACGTTTCACCTTGCTGTGGAATTCACGGCGGACATGTTGGGGTGTGACGATCGAACTATCATCATGTTATCACTAGACGCGAACTTCATATAATACGAGTCTTGTTCCAGGCCAATCTGTGTCCAGTTTCTCGCGTATGCATAACAACCTTGGACAAGTGGTCTCGCCTTCTTACTGCCAGCTGATGCTCGCGTATGCGTGTAGAGGCAGATTTTCCAGTTTGACCACAGTAAACCGCTTTACAGGTGTTGCATGGTATCTTATAGACGGCTTCTTATTTAAAGAGCGGTATATTAAAATCTCAAGAAGTGGAAAAAGGCGTTAGCCAATCAAAGTATGATGCCCACCCACAGTAAAGACTGACGATGATCGCGTCGGAAACAAAGTTGAGGGCTTATGTAATAAATTGTATTATCTTTTTAAAGGATGTATTTATTTCGAATTATGCTTCTTGGGATGTCTATTTCCAAATCCATATATACGTATATGTGCACATATATGCATGCATGTATGACTGTGCTATGCCACTTTTCCAAGTCCTCAATTTCATCTGGACGTTAACCCTCGCAAAACTTCCATGAAGGATGACCTTTTTGTCTAATTCCCACCGGAAGAATGGTTGAGTATGCGGAAGCCTCGAAAGTACTTTCGAGTAGTGTGCCCCAGTGAGTAGTATGTCTTTAGGAGTGCGAATTCAGCACATGCATCGTACAGAGTGTCAGCAAGCTGCGATATGCAAATAAACGCATAAAGGAATGAACTGTCGAGCATGAATCCATGCCTCATGCTGCCCGAAATGTTCGTTCTACTTTGTCGGTAGCTCCTTGAGCCAGCACTAAAGTCCATCTACCCCTGACTCTGGGTTTCGACTTATCGACGTGTTTGTTTGTTCTTTCGGCCTTGCTATCAAGGCGGCCTTTTTTCAGTGGACGCAGAAACGGACTTCGCCCAAACTGTGAAGTCGAACGGTGATTTCCCTCTCGGACACGCTGACTGTGTTTTGTTCTTTCCATTTAGTTTTTTTTTGGTCGTAGATTGCAGTCTCAGTCAACTTCTGCCGAGCGGCTTTCGTGTCTGCCGCTGAGATTTTTTCTCGCGCCTCCCAACCTCCTCCCACCATCTGCCCGACGGGCAATTTCGAGAGAAAAAAAAACATCCGCAATGCCGACGTACACAAGTTGGCCGACGAAGATAGTGGGTACACCTCAATTACCACAATTCGCCTTCAAGGCATCCCCAGGGAGGCTGTAGGAGTAGGGATAGCAGTTGTTTAGTCTGTAACCACTGGGTGTTGCTTCAGCTTTTGCGTGCGGGACCCGAAGACGCATCTGTATGCGAGTGGTTGTGTTTGGTTTCAGGAGGCGTCTCGGTCGGCCCTCTCGAGTCAGGTCAGTGGCTAGCCCGTCCCCCGGACCGGGTAGAATGAAGGTACGGGCGCCAGGAGGTCGTCTACACGTGGTCGCCACGCAGTCCGTATCTGCTCCTCCGCTGTTGAATCTATGCTGATCTTCAGGGGGTAGAGACACCTGGTACAAACTCCACTGAGCAGAAAACGTGGATTTGCTTTCTAAACCTGGGTCTGAAAGCAGGGCTCTAGCCCTTCCCCCCTCTCCTTCTAGAAAGCCCTCAACCGCAATCGTCATGATAAGCTCGCTTCAAATAGTGTGCATCAGTGCAAGTGACAGTGCAGTGTTGCAGTCTATCCGGACTAAGACAAAACCCCAACCCCTATCAGTCTCAAGACAGAGCTAAGTCGAAAAAAATGTAAAGCACGCTTCCAGAAGGGATGGGGCGGGTGTGGTGGGAGTGGGGGTGTCTTTTAGGGTAATTCCTACCCACGACTCTTTCGTCTCTGCGGACTACACATTCAGACATTTGTCTAACAAATTGTTGATACAGCCGTGCGTACAGTTGTATACGCAATGTTCTAACCTTCCGACCCTGTCCCGTAATAAATCAAACTGTCACTGACCACTAACCCTCACCCGCAAAGTACCCGTGTTTCGTTTTCTCCAGTTGTTATGATAGCGCTCACTGCCTTGGCTTTTCAGTAATGTAGACCAATTTCATGTATTAGAAAGAAGACGGTCCTGCGCGTATGCTGGTCATTCACCGAGCTTCTAGTGCCGGCTAGGGCAATCCCTTAACGGCAGAGGAAGAGGCAATGACTGTAGTGACTTACAGTTCGTGACCAATCTCATGCAATTTTGGCCGAATTTCTTGGATGCGTTTTCGATTAGGAAGGATTACCTAGGTGGGGTGCGTGCCTAAGAATGAGCTTTCTTTTACATGTTTGGTAGAAAATCACATTTTCTCTACATTTCAAACCCTAAGAAAGTGTATATTTAGGTTTTGAAAGAATATTCAAATTCCCAAATAATTTTGAGCCAGACCAACCGTTACATTAGCGCTTAGTGATTTCAGCCTGCAAGGTGCATACTTTCAGCGTAAAAAATCATGTATTTCTCTATGCCTTTAAGAAGATACCATATGGAGTTCACAAAACTTTGCAATGGATGCGGGCAATTTTGTACATTTCATGCGGAGTGTTAGGAAACGGACATGTGCGATGCTGTATATACGTACATCGCACAGTCTTGAAAATCTCATAATTAGAAACTTTTTAAAGCCGCAGGATAACCTTTTTCCGGGCATAAAGTGCAGAGGAAATATAATTTTCTACCGAACGTGTAAGAGGAGGCATATTCTTATGTACGTTCTCTATAAAATATATTTGAATTTATAAGACTATCGAAAATCAGTGTAAAAAAAACATGCCATTTAAGTAGTCATTTTTTGCTGAGTATGGTTTCTGCGGGAGATCGAAAATAAGTGCATTCTATAGCCGACATCCTGGCGAGTCCGACATATTGGTACGTTACACCGGTCGTCTGTCCGAGCCTGTCAACCAGCTGATGATGGGATTGGATACTGCCTTCAACTTCCTTAGAGAAATAAGCACTTCTCTGATCTGACAAATAGGTCGACGCGCGACTGGACAGTGATCATGCTATGAAAAGGTCGCGAATTATGGCGGTAATTCAACTTGGCGAACGTTGTCCGCCATCTCCAATATTGCCTTATCTGGCCATTCTGGAGCTTCTATACTGACGTGACGGATAAACGGATGGAGCCGTTCGCCTCATTAGTCGCAAACGACCTCTGTCGCACGAACTGAATGTTTTATCATTGGAGGCCTCTGCTCTACGCGTTCCAGTTTGCCTTACCGGGGAGCGATGGAACTGGGAGGAATATCTTCCTACCCAAAACAGCAGTTGCTCGGTCGTTGGGAGCACGACTTGCGTCGTTCTGACCTTGTTCTCTGCAGTTACCTGCCAGCTTTTCTTATCGGCTTTCCGTAGAGCTCCTTCCTTGTCAAAATGCATTTCTTTTTTCTCCCGCAGGTTTTCCACGATTTCGCGCTACGAAGTACCTCGAAAACTGACCTCTTGGCAGGCATCGACGAGTTCCTGAGTGCCTCTCTTCTGCTCCCGCCATCTCAATGGGATCCCAAGAGCCGAATCGATCCCCCACCAACTGCCCCCTCAGAAGTACGTTCTCCTAACCTCAACATCTTATGTCTGCTGGGCAAACTCTCTCCTAGCGAACAGTAGCTAGCGTGACAACCGTGCGGGGTGACGATATGACTCACTCGACCTGGCCAACTTCTGTCCGGGCCTCGTAAAAAGGTGCCGTTGGTATCCCGTAGCGTCACTATACCATACGTCGTGGGCCAAAATCCCTTCATTTCTTCTCTCACAATGGACGGAGGTTTTCGTTCATGTTTTGGGAATCCAACGAGGGCAGCTTGATCCAGAACGATGGCCAGGTGTTTCACAAACAATGCTGTCGACAGCCCTCTAGTGTTCGTTCATTCCCCGAACACACAACCCAGTTTCGAACGTCCGGTACACTCAGATGTTTGTCCTGGCGACGCCAGATCAATAGGCACCTTGAATGCAGATAAACCCCCCTAGGGTGGAATCGAGTTGGGGACAACGGTAGGGTGACGGACCCCACTTAACTGTCGGTAGACTGTAGATCATGTCATATGGGCTTTTATCATCTTATCATTCATTCGGGGACCGTCGCAGACATTACACTGTTAAGAACACTTGTCTCCCATGACTTTAAACCACTAGTTAAACTCCATTATGTTTTTAAATTTGCTTTTTTTAATGGCGTAACTCACTGTCTGGCGTGTTGTCCATTATCATCCTTCCCGTATGAAAACGGTCCGCAGTCTATCGACAGTTAAGTGGGGTCCTTTACCCTACCATTGTCGATTTGGGTGACGACATCGTCCCTTCCCTGTCCGGCAGACAACATTTTAGGTTTAATCTGCTTCCACTGTCCACTTCGTCAACTGTTTTAATTATTTTTTCACTCCTCCTTTCCTCCTCCTCCTCCTCCTCCTCCTCCTCCTCCTCTGCCCTCTGATACCAACTGCTGTCCTAGAAGATGGTCTGCATTGTCAGATGTTATAATTATTTTCTAGTTAGCTGCGCCTAAGAAACGGTTTGTCGTGATTGTCAAAAAAGGCTGTAATTTAAACATACTCTCCTAACTTCGTGTCTAAACCATTTCGGAGTGTTTAATTTTAAAACTCATTTATTCCATTTTTAAAATTACCTGCCTTCAAGAAGATGACTTTTATGGGAAAAAAATGGGAAGTTAATATGTCCCCAGTAAAATCTTACATATTGACCTATCTGTGAAAAACTCGGCGTCTCAGTGGGATTCGAACCTACGACAGCAAGGGGAAGGCTTTAGTGCAGCCGACGCTCTAGCTACCTGATCTACTAGGCTCTACCAGGAGACGTGAGTTTAATTACATTTGGGTCAAGTTACCCGCCCAATCTACTGTAACGTCCGGAATTTACCAAATTTGATACATTAAGCTGACTGCCCAAGCAGGATTTCCTAAGTAATCCATCTATAACCCACCACGTGATTATCAGGCTGACGTAATTAATAGGTGTTCTGACAGATTTTGGAAAATTCATTTTGACTAAACTCACGTCTCTTGGTAAAGCCTCCTAGCTCAGGTGGCTGTACTTAAGCCTTTTCCTTGCTGTTGTGGGTTCGACTCCCACTGAGGCGCCGAGTTTTTAGCAGTTGGGTTAAAATGAATTATTCGAAATCAGCCAAAGCACCTACTTATAAAATAATTGCCTTTTTATCATCTCAGGGCATCTAGAAGAAATAATTGCTGTCAAAGTAGTTGTTCTCCATCTAACGCAACTGACGTATACGCCTGGCAAATCTGCTTGACACACAGGAGTGCCATTTACTGATCTGTCCCAATTGGATGACGGAAGGCGACCCCGATTTCCTTTAGCCTTGAGGCTGAAAGAGTACAGCCTGCGTCGGCGGTCGTGTAGGAACGAGCGATTAGTAATCTGAGGTTGTCATCGGCAGAGCGGAGTGGTTGTTGACGACTTATGTGCCCTCAGTAGCCATTTTCCAATCCCAGGAGGGCAAGGCTGTAGAGATTTGGACAGGAGTCACAGGGACATTGACCAGGTGAATAAACCGTCTCGTATATAGTGGTGTTGCAAGCCCATGTGCGTACGACTTGCTGTCTACTGCCGACTAGTTCAGCTCCAACCTCAGCTGCTTAGTATTTTAATTACAAATCAGGTCTGAGGCCAACTGCCCTAGAACTGCTGAATGGAACCGCGTTTGTCGACTGCGGTTGGGAGTGCGCTAAGCTGCGTAGGCGTCGGGTTCACCGATCTGACGATTAAGCTGAAACCTTTTCCAGTATCACTTAAGTTGTTGGACAATTGAGTTGTTGTGAATTGGTACCTTGATTTCGTTCTGCGCCGGGGTCGGCCGTCAGTCATATATGACCGTTTTTCAGCTGAAATTAATAATAGGTGCCTTATAATCACCACCCCATCCCCCTACCTCTATCCACCCACCATCGCTAGGCCCTTTTTCTTATCTATTTCAGGAGAGTCGCAGACAGCTTGCCGCCCCCAGCGTCGGCACTAGCGTCTCCGCTCGGTCCCGGCATCAGCATCATCACTCGCACCAAGAGACCGACGGCACCGCGGGTCTCCTCACCACCACCGTCTTACCGACCGTCCAGTCGGCCGCTCACGGGGATAGTGGCTCTGAGCAGCCAAGTCAAAGTGTCGACATCGAGGCGGCTCGTTCCGGCGGTAGTGGTGGTGGCGCCGGTGGTGGTGCCGGAGGCGGCAATGGATCTCAGACCACCGAAGAAGCCATGGACCGTAACAACAATCCCGCTCTCATGCGCACTGGACGGTAAGATCCTTAGGGAGGGAGGAAGAGGTGGATGGGGCTGTTGAAAGGGCGAAGGCTCGCCTCGCGTCAGCTACTTCGTCCGACAATCTGGTACAAATTACCGGTACATGGACGATGGAAGAACTAATATGGTTGATATTGACCAACCAAGAAGCCGAACCCCTTACAGTCGCGTCATATAGCAGTTGAAACGTCGGTGAACCTCGCATCTGAGTTTTCAGCTAGCACCGTTTTGGACATATGGTACAACGGCCCGCAGCGCCACTTGATTGACGCCATATGGTTAACTTACTAAAACAATTCTAGTGGTTGCAATTACGTGGGCTTTACATATATCATGTGTTTGCTCCTTCCTCAGTATTTCAATCCGACGAGTGTTTGTGCCGTGAGGACGAGAACGCTAACACGCGAAACTCGATTACATCGGGTATTAACTCGCACGCGCTTCGAGCCTAGCGTGGGCTAAGTAGGTTTGCTAATGGCCCTGCTTGGACGCGTTTGGACTCCGTCGGTTCCACCGCAGTGGCCATGTACTGTGAATTTACACGCGGTCCCCCCTCCGTGGCCTTCCAGTTGTGATTGCACTCTCCTTTGCCTTTTAATCCAGCAAGTGACTGTGTCGCGGGGGGGAGAATGTGTACGCGCCATCTTCGGTTACACCAGACATCGGTTTACACGCGCCTCCCTGCGCGTGCTTCGAGCTCTGATTGCGCTCTCTTCCCCTCTCTAATCCAGTGGGTGGCAAGGATTGGTATGTTCACTAAAATTGTTTTAGGAAGCTATCCATTTGGTATCAATAAAGTGGGGCTGTAGGACCAAACCTCGTCGGTACAACTCATGGTTGAGGAGGACGTAATACAGGTGTCTTTACCGATACAAGCGAAGATGCGAGTTCCAGGAAATAGTTGATCGGAAGAAGAAGCGATCGCTGGAACAAGGGCTTTATTCGCCCGGCGTTTCGGATTCTCACTTGAATCCATCATCAAAGACAGTGGCAGAAAAGGATTCAAGTGAGAATCCGAAACGTCAGGCGAATAAAGCCCTTGTTACAGCGATCGCTTCTTCTTCTTCTTCTTCTTCTTCTGGTCAACAGGTGTCTTTGCCCAAATCACAGGGGGCTAAGGTCAGGGTTAGAGTAAGTGTTAAGATGGAATTATTGTGCTGTTAGCCCTCCGAAATTGATGGGGTTCAATGTTTGGGTCAGGCTTTACAAATCATGGTGCGATAACTACTCCAAGTTTATACGGCTTCGTAGATTGATCCTGCTATAGCCCCCCAAATGACTTCAGTAGCAATTCCATGCCCTTGTGGATTTCGTTATTTCCAAATACCTCGCCGCATCAAAGCGTTATTGGCGCCTATCCTAGCTTGTTGTAAGATTATCATTGTAAAACTGCACTTCCAGATATACTCTCTAGTTACTTCAAACTGTGCAAATCGTCGTTTTAAATCTTGGTACAGAGCGATTAACGGCTGGCAGAGAGGGAGAGAGCTACGGGGGGCTTTTAACGGCTGTTTGACTTTCACCAGCGAGCACATGAAAGTCGACATTTTGAAGCGTGCTGTCTAGTCGGAGGTGGAGGAGGAGAGATAAGGGGTGAGCGATAGCGTGAGCTTTCTAAATGCTGATATTGGGGAGAAAAGACCGTCGAATAGACTGGTTTTTGGACAGAGAGTACCAGTTTTAGTCACCCCGAGTGCGGGCTGCCTGGACGTGAGTAACAGATGCACATCCTGAAGGCCACAGTGTTTTTGCCTCCACACCTTTGGCCTCCAACAGGTGTTGCCGAGAGAGCAACCAACTGTTTCAGGGGAGAGAGTGCGTGCGTGTGCGGTGCATTGTGATCGGCTACCCTGCCCTGGTCTGTTACCCCCAAGACCGGGCTCATCTGCGCCCATTAACTAGCCCCCGAGAATAACCTATGCATGATCCTTATACTGCCCCCGTTACTTGCTCAGCCGGTCTTCACCAGAGAAGTGCCCTGTCGCATAAATTCGCCGGCAAATTCTACCTTCCTCTGTCTCTCTTATGGACTCCCACTGCTCTTGTATCCGTGTTGAATGGCTTTTTCGACGTATGACTGGCTTATTTGGATACACATGCTATTTGTTTGTGTGAGCCCAGATTTTGTTCGTCTCCTGACTCGCTACTGCTCTATTCGCGGTGAAGAAACAGCTCTGAAAATTCGCCTCTTGCAGATAGCCCGCGATAGTGGGTGTCTTACTCATTGAATGGGCGGTGAAAGCTTCTACAACGAACCGCGCGGTAGACGAGGCGAACCAACACCGAGGCCAGATCAGAGCACGGCAAACGATGCTCACGCCGCGCCAGCTATCTGCGTCCGATGTCGCCTCCGGTCTTCTTGACTTTGCCTTGACACCGGACCCAGGATGGAAAGGGAAGACAGAGAGTGCATTAGATGCAGCGCAAGTTTACTATCTGTACAAACTACTGCACTTCTAATCCATCGTCTCTCCGTCCACCATTCTGTGGGGCACACGGTGTACATCGTCGGAATCGTTGGCCAAACTGTCGTGGATGGCAATTAGGCGAGTTCCAGGAGGCAGTCGAAAAGAAGGATACTCGACCACTGGAACAAGAGCTTTATTTGCTTGACGCTTCGGGCCTACACTCTAGTCCATCACAAGAGGCAGAATCAGATAAGGGCAGTGTTTTGCACAATTTTTAGGCATATATAAGCCCCAGTTGCTATGCCACTGCATACCTACAAGCGATGACCAATCACACGAAATGTTAGCCGCAATTCCGGCGTGCGTTTTCGATGATTTAGACTGGTAAAGGGGGTATTGAGGTGTGGTGGGTGTGGACGAATATCATGAGGCGTAGTAAATATAGCGCTGCTAGTCCTCTCCGCTGGTGACGCACGAAACTAAAGCATTGAGCATTCACAGAAATAGTCCAACGTTTGTTCTAAACTCTCCAACTTCTCCCGAACTCCTGTTTGTAGTTCGAGAACGTGATGGGCTTTATGTTGAACTATAGGACCGACATCTGACGGATTTCGGTTGTTCTTATTACTAGAATTGCTGTCTCTTCAAGTTTTTAGTTAACGCCTTGCCAGTGTGATTAAACAAACTGTCAGCTAATTCCTCGCTCTCCTAGACACACCTATGATTCAGACTCTTCCGGCATGAATTTTACCTCACACAATGATTTGAATATGGGGGAAATATCCTCCTCCCCCTCCCCCCTGCAGAGCTGAATCTGAGGGGCTCGTTAAGTACTCCTGGCCATCCCTGCCTGTTTGCATCGGGGCACTGTGATGTTGTAGCAACTCTATCAAGATCGCGGCGTCGAATGTTGTCTCAGCTCGCAAACGTGGCCGCACAGGATTCCGACTAGCTCTCACAGTTCTATTGTTTTTTCTGCCAACCTCATTGGATCTCCAGACTCGGAATCTCACCACTCAGTCCACTCGTAAAGAAGCACCTTGCAGACAGACAGAGCCTGTAGGTTACTTTTGCCCTATGACATTGGTTTCCATCTCGAATGTCTACGTTTAGCGCTAGACATGCCTTTTCTGCGATCACACGTGAGCATGAAAATCCCAACTGTTTTTTCCTCCAATCGACGGAGTAGCCTTGCTGGTGTAGCGGAGTTCGCAGCCCGCCTGTCCTTTCGGCGATCTGATCCACTTGGTCAAAACATCTTCTTAATCCCCCCACGCGGGCGTTTTCGAAACCAAACTGCCTACCCGGGTAAAAAAAATGATAAATTTCAGTGGCGGTGACCTCGGAGAACGAGTATACTTTCACTCTGACGTGGACGCAATCCCGAGTTAGAACACCAGCAGAAAGATGCAGATTTCACTATTCCCGTAGGAAGCAGTTACCGCAGGGTCTGTAGTTCCCTTCAAAGAAGTGCGCTCGTAAGTCGCCTGGCAGTATCATTAATCAGCACAACCAGACAAGCAGGCAAAAAATCTTCTGTTTCAGTTGTCCAAGTGGCTGGCGAAGCAGAGGAACGTCCAGGAAGGTCGAAAATGACGATTGAAGTTCAGAATTCCGGCCCAGCCCGTATGCAGTCGAAGGCCATTTCACTGCGCAACACTGGCGTGCCTTCGCTTTGACCGACACGCCAACTGTGGCTGAGCTTGGCTTACGAGCTAACTGGGCTAACTGGGCTGCGTCACTGCCGTAGCCACCAGTTGTCGTTGTCAAGCCGGCTGGCAGACCCCCCCCCCACGCATCCGAGGTCGACCCCTATAACGTCAAAGGAGTGCACTCCGGGAGGGTGTGGAAGGCGGAGAAGAAGCGCGAGGGGGGGGGCTAGGCACATCACCTCGTCCACGCCCCCCCTCCCCCCACTCAGGCTTGGTACAAGTTTACAATAGCTGTCAACATGAAGTAAGACACCTCCTCCCCCTCCTCCTCTCTCCCCTCTCCCCCCCTCAGGAGGGACGCTGTACGAAGGTTGGGAGCAGATGAAGAAGTGATCGGTCGGCGCACATGTCAAGGGGATAGCAAACAACGTCCACCGGAGCTGCGTCGGAGATACAAATGTTGTTACCACAAGGGATGGGTAAGGGTCGCTTTGGTCTATGCGCAGTAGTGTGGAAAAACTTGGCAAGCACTGCGTGACGTAACTGGTTGAAATCAACCGGAAACCGACAAAACTTCATCGGCCCAAATGAGACGGCAGAAGGGTGTAGTATCTCGATGATTAGAAATCACTCCTTTTCCTAAGAAAAACACACCTATCGAAAGCACGAACATTCGTCTCAAATGAGTACATTTTATTAGTTGGGTTGTGTTTTTCTTCCAGAGCAGAGTAGATTAATGTTGACACTTTTGCCAAGCAGTACTTGCCACACCTAAAAAATTGGTTTTTTTGCCCTGCGTTAGCCGTGCTTCGGGTTGCGGGGAAGGAAAACCAAGGCATGATCGAATATTGCGTACTTGACTTTGTGTCACGCCTCATCTAACACTAATCATTTGAGGACGCCTAATGAAAATGTATGCCAAGGGCAGTTTTTTGAACATTACTGCGCTTTTATCGTCTTGTTTAGTCAGCTCTTTGCGTGAACAAGAATTATGCACGTCTACTCACGTGACACACAATTTAGCGTTTTCAGCATTTATGTTTTTCTTCAGAAAACTGGCTTTTCTAACCAATGAAGTAGTACCTGTAATACTCACTTGGCGTTTTCATTAAATTGAAGCTTGGTATTTTTATTAATGCGTTCGGCTTGATTACAGACTGGCTGGTGATTTTCAGTTAATTTAGACATACTTAATGAGTTACGTCACCAACTGCTGCCTCCAGAAGGTAATTGTCCGTGGTGTGTGGCCGTTCTCTACCCTTTTCGTCTTCAACGTCCTCATTTCCACTATAGAATTTCCGGAACCACGTTTTTACTGTCCGGTCACTTGTGGTCCTTTTTCCCCACATGCTCTGTTGATATTGGCAGCTGTCTGGGAAACATCGTGACCGAGTTTGAACTCATGAGAGAAAATTAAGTGCATTTCCGCTTCGTTAGTGAGGACCTATATATGCATAAAAAACTGCAAAAGTAGCACTTTCTATTTCTAAAAGCGCGTCGAAAAGTCCGTCAGTATTTTCCGGACAGCCTAATATTTGCCGACAGACACAAGGAGACTCAGAACGCATAACAGTCACCTGACAGCGACCAGTGCTAAAGGGCTGAATACACCGCCACTCGCGAAGTAGCTGAGTTGGGAGAAGGGATGTGGGAAGAGACTGTGAGGCGGATGCTACGCAAGTCCGAACAACCTGTTATTTGCCGGCAGAGTCCGGGAAAATTAGGAGGAGTAAGCGTGCAAAAACAGGCCGACTGTCCGTCCACTCTAGTCACGCAGTCGGTCTGCTCAGCCCTGCCGTGATTTCAGGACTGAAAATGGGCGTTCCGCTCGAAATGCCAGAAATGCCTGTTCTAGTCAACAAACCTTTTCGATTCTCGCTTGCTCGTCTCACCCTGACCGCCAGCAGGGACCCGTTCTATTGCACCCAGGTAGAGACAATCAGTTCTCCCACCGGGACTCACGCTGACAGGTTTCTGGACCATATGCTTCTCACCTTTTTAGCCCTCATTTTTAGAAGTTCAGGGTGTAAGAACCCCAAGCAGATGGCAAATCCAAAAATGGGCTAGATCGCAGTTGGTAGCCAGGAATGCGGAAGCGGACGGCGACCTTAACCCCAATCCTAACCGTAACCTTAAACGTTAACCGTTAACCTTAACGGCAACCATAACACTAGCCGAAATCGTAAACGGAACCGTAGTCCTCTTAGACATAGCCGTAACTGGAAAACCTAACCTTAATACTGAAACCTAATCGTACGCTCAAACCCTAACAGTAACCCGAAAACCTAAGCTTAAAGGCATAACCCTAACCCGAAAATCGGACACCATTAACCGGTACCCTTATCCTAACGTCAAACGTGAAACGGAAGACAAATGGGTCAAATATGATTATGGAGTCCCACAAAACAGCCCCGGTAAACAGCTCCCCACGCCACCTGTAATACGGGCCCTGGCTACCAACTGCGATCTAGCCCAAAAATGAACCCAAAAATTCCGTGTGACTGTAAACATCGTTCCCAGTTTGAAATTTCCCTTCCCTTCCTGACTTAATGAAAATTTATCAGCGGCGCTCTAGTCGAAGTTCTTTATTTTTTTGAACTTGTTTTTTGTTTATTTTTGAATTACCGCGCTCACTTTCATTGTCAAATGACAGCGCACGATAAGAATTCCGGCAGAAATTTATCTATTTTCTGTGTCTTCTTGCCTTACGTCCTGTGTATTGCCTCACCCGTCAAACCCCCTCTACAACCGTTCAACATATGACAGAATCCACAGGCTACCTCAATTTAGTTGGGGGTCCTACAGCCTATCGTTACCGTTCTGACTTTTCGAAACCCCCACTTCCTAGCCAATGCACTTCCCCCTGTTTTGTTTCTTCATGCCTAGGAGCGATGTTTCGCGTATCGATGCGCTTAGATGTGTTGCCGATCCCCCCCCCTGCCCCCTTCTCACTCGCTTATAATTTTCTGATCCATCCGTTCCGTCTGTGTATGGCAGCGTT
>CACRXP010000122.1:587041-597598 GCA_902702965.1 Spirometra erinaceieuropaei
GATCAGCGCATTCCTAGCTAATAAATCTCCTAAGGGTCTGTAAGCGTCTGCAATGCCAGGACCAGCGATCCATGGTCCTCGCAGTCTGGTGCGCGCTGACAGTTCTCTGACACCTGGTTCCCTGCCGGTAGATGCGCTTGAACTCCCGCTGGGTATACAGGTGACAAGCCCGGCTGTCCAGTAGTCATCCTCGTCGTCCTTCTAATTCGCAGTGGTGTTGCAGTTGTTGGTTCAAATCCTGCTCATTTTCTGTATGAACCAGGGGGCGTGGAGTGGAGCGCCAAGGTGCGCGAGCTCGGGCCTGCCCGCCTCCCTCTCCTTCGGTTTTCTTGACTCCGTCTTGACACCGGACCCAGGTGGGCGAGGAGGAGGAGGAGGTGGAAGTGCGGTAGATGCTGCACAAATCTGCCTCGCTGTAAACAAATGCATGTACAGGTCACTGGTACTGTGCACACTCCGTGGCACACACAGTGGACGTCGTCGCTTGCGACGTTCTAACCATAGTTACTGACCTTGCCTGCCTGGGCATCCATGTACCGTGATAGGCGCAGAAGGATGTGTTTGCTCTCTGGGGACGCATGACATCAGCGATTCTCGACCTCCGCAGTGGGGTCTCCCTCTCACCGCTCCCCATATACTTGCATATCCCTCATTCCCCACTGCCGTGTCTGCCTTGGAGCCCTCCTCTTTCGCTCCCCGCCCCAGTTCAGCTTTTTTTAGGCTCATGCCATACTGCTTGCTTCGCGTAGACGAGCGACTGAAAGAGCCCTCTGCTAGCACATTCACTTGCCTGCAGTTCAAGTGGGTCGTATTTTCAACGTGCAGTCTGGTCTCCTTGGGTCGTCTGTGACGTAACCTTCCAATCCTCCTCCTCCCCCTCCTCCTCCTCCTCCCTTGTACAAGGAGACATCCCTTCTTCCTCAGCCCGACCGACTGCGTTTAATTGCCTGCTTGGATCAGTAGTCAATAAAAGCAGTAGATAATGTGATGTAGATGAACGTCCCAGTTGGAATTTGACGACTCCTCCTCCTCCTCCGCCGCATCCGCCTCCTTCTGTCCCGCTAAGGCCGATAAACCTTTCGCGTGCTTACTGTTTCCTTTTAAGTCCACATTTTATTGCCTCACTCTGCCTCATGCCCGTCCAGCCTCCTTACGGGCGGAATTTATGGTTCCACTCCTCTGATGTCGACGTGTTGTGAAGGCTGTACTTTTGTGAGGACTGTTGTCCCACCCATGTGGGGATACATGTTAAGGCAGTAGATGCAGGGCTAGATTTCTTGATGGCAGTTGAACCACCTCTGCTGACATAGATACTTCCTTTTTTTCCTACCCCTCGCTGTTTCCCACGTTTTAACACAGTGTCAGTGGGCAAACTGTCACTGGCGCCTTCGCAGTAATCAGTCTGAAGTCTTAAAGTGGTGCTTTAGAATGCAATGTGGCAGTCATCAGTTAAAATCTAGACTACTGCCTGTCACTTCTCATACAATTAGTGGTAGGCATAAAGGCTTCCTAAAGCAAGTGGTTGTCTTCGCATAAGCTGCCTGGCGAATTTTTGCGCCGGATATGTACGATGTTTTCCTGAGAAAAGTGTTTTTAGAAAAGCAGTCGTTTTTGAATCAGTGCAGAGCGTCCACAGTGTCGACAGGGCCCTCATGTTATGCAACAACTGTTGTCTACGGCAAAGCCAACTCTAGTAAATGCACTTTTAAATAGTGCACCGATCGCGTTGCAACACTCACTCTCTCCCCCTCTCGAGCCTGTCTGCATCGCACAGCCAGGGCCTTGTTGTCCTGTTGGTTTCGATCGTGAATGTACAATGGTGGAGGGGCGCTCGCCGATCGTTTTTACGGAACTCTCTCGTCCTTACGGGCTCTCTCTCTCGAGCCCAATCAGCGGCCGCACAGTGACGCATGATATGGGCAGAATAGCATAACCGACAAAGACAGGGGGAGACTGGAATGGCCACTTCTGGCTTACTAGCCGTCGTCAGCCAGCCCTACTGATCCCCGGGGTGTGCAACTCCTGAAGCTCAATTTCGCTACCTGTCGGCTAGAAGTCCATCGCCCCTAACCACTAAGCCACAGGCGCGTTGTCCTATCGGTAGAGGAGCGCCCACCGATAGCGATGCGGAACTTTCCCTCTGTCTTGACTCGTTGAGCACTTGTTAGTGCAGCCTTCGTACAGAGACCTGTTTGACGAGTTTGATGGTTAAGGGAACAAGCTGACGAAAAACGACGATTTGCGGAGACGGGAGAGCCTCCGTCAATGGTGTACCCCTAACACACGATCGTTCGCTCGTCAGTATCGATGCCGTCACAATTCGCATAGCGAACAGTAGTATACAGTAGGTGGGCTAACTCCTGAAATGTCAACCTGAATTCCGAAATGCGTTTTCGTTTCGAAAAGATTAATCAAATAGTGTTATAAAGCGAATCATCATGCAGCATAATTCTATAATCATTCAGCTACCTCAGGATGCCGGCTTTCGAACGAACTTCTTTCCGGCTGCATGCAAAGAATGACTACTTAAGTGGCATGCACCTTTCCCGCTGGTTTTCGCTGCCCTTTAACATTTAATTATTCTTCATATAAAACATGCATAAACATATTTATTCTTCTACTCATTCGGTAGAAAATTACGTCTTCTACCGATTTTCTACTCGAGTATAAAATTAGAAGAAGAAGAAGAAGAAGAAGAAGAAGAAGAAGAAGAAGAAAAGAAGAAGAAGTAATTATTTACCGAATGGGCAAGAGAATGAATATTTTTATGCATGCTTTCCCTGAAATATAATTGGACTTTTAGGGACGTCGAAAATAAAGGACAAAAATAAATGCTACTCAAATAATATTTGTTACAGGGCGTTATTTGTTGCATGCAGCCGCAAGGAAGTTCATTCGAAAGAAGGTATCCTGAGGTAACTGGATTATTACAGAATTATGCTGCATGATGATTAATTTTACAGCCCTACTTAATCAATTTTTTTCGAAAAGAAAACGCATTTCGGCATTCCAGTTGATATTTCTTGAGTTAGCCCCACCTACTGTACGCAGAGAGGAGGGTGCCGACAAGGACAAGGGAGTCTGCGGTGGCCATTTCTGGTTTGTTGGCTGTCGTCAGTCCGCCCTGCCCTTCTCTACATGTTCCTGTATTTTATCAGTCCTTGTCAAAAGAACATTTATCCTGTCATCTTTCGTCGTTTTCTTCTTTCTTTCATTTCCCTCTCCTTTCTTCTTTCGGTAACAATCGGGATATGGCACCCAAAAAAATCCGTTACCTAGAAATAATACCTTTAACAGTGGACTAAAACGCCTTCAGGCTATATCAGCGGTTGCAGGCCTACCTTCACGCACTACTTGGACTTTCTGCGACGGCCTAACATGGGCTAGCAGAACGAACATCGCAGGAGGTTACGTGGACGATGGTCGCTGTTACCCAACCCTCCCCATCGTTACACACATGCACCTGAATATACGGCGTACATTCGCATTATGGCAGTTTATTAAAAAACAAAATCACGTTTAGGTAGGATAAGTCTGCACAATATGGGACAGGAGCAGTTCCCAGGCATCTGTCAAGGACATGGCATTGAGGCCAAACCAAAGACGATACTATACTTCGTCTATGTGAGCCCACACAGCTCGACCACATACAGGGCCCCCTCGTGGTGTTTCCTTTTCAGTCTACTCCAGTATGCCTCAATGGCATTGGTGTGCCGTCCGGTGGTAGGGTCCTTGAAATTCCTTGAGTGGTTAACAGATAAATGTAGATTACCTTCTGAGGGAAGACGATTATACGCCTTCCACTCGTCCGTTACCACTATGCTGCCTTTGGCGACCCATTTTGTAATAACGGAACGGAGAGCGGGTCAACTCCGATCATTCACCTGTTCAAATAAGCCTTTCCGTCGGCTAGTATCGTACATTCCGACCAGCCACCACCCATAAAACCCCTATTACCACCTGTCCCGTAAGACAGGCTGCTTTGGTTAGGCGGGTTTTTTTTGGGTGCCATCTCCCGATTGTTACTTTTGTTTCTTCTTTCACCATCATCTTCCTTCTTCTGCCCTACTCGTGCGTGCACCTGGAACTCGAATAGCCACCTCGATCCACTCAATTTGAGCGATACGTGGGACTTTAGGAAGTGGGCTGCAGAAGTTCTTTTTGGCCAAAAAATCAGATGATGGCAATTAATACGCTGTACAATACAGTCATGGATTAGCCTACCGCTCACCCTTTCTTGGCACCGCTCATGAATGTGCATACCGAACTCTAAATTACGCGTCTTGCTCACCCAAAATAATGCCGCATAAATGTAAATGTATCCACTTGAAGAAACAATTATTCATAGGCCTCTATCCTACGAGAACTGTGACGGTGTGAGCAGTGGGTAAGTGCAGTTTATATTAGAATAAATAATTTCCTCCGCCTGAACTCGGCATTGCAAGTGGCTGCCCACCCCTAAGAAATGAGTCATGGCAACAGTTCGGAGAATGACCCCACTTAACTAACGGAAGACTGTGGATCACGTCATATAGGCTTTTATTTTGGCATCCATGCGTAGGCCTTTGCAGGCATACACTGCCAATAACAATCACTCGCCGTGACTTCAAGCCATCACTAAAAGTCCTTTATTTTTGAAGTTCGCTTTTTGTTTATTTTTAATTACCGTGCTCATTTCCGCGGTCGTGCGAAAGCATACGATGAGTCTTTCAGGAGAAATCCAAACAATCTCTGCGTTTTCCTGAATTTCGTCAGTTTACCGTCTATTGTGCTGCCCCACCCGTAAAACTCCTCTTATCACCAGTCCCGTATGACACGGTCCACAGGCAGCCGAGAGTAAAGTGGGGTTCCTCTCCATATGGTTGCCAAGCTGGGACCTCGGACGAGAACTCAGTCGGTCGATTTATCGATCTGCCACCGGCGCTCAGAGCCTTGCGCGGTTACCTCCAGTCTGGCGTCATTGGCCGATGATTGGCCAGCCTGCCGCCATAATTGTCATTCGTTCTACTGTTGCTACTATCTCTGACGCGTTCGAGAGCTCGGGACAGTAAACAAACAGTTCCGATGCTTGACCAGTCTTCTTATTAATTAATTAATTAATCATTTTCCGTCCGCTCTCACCTAGCGCCCAATTCTTTCCACCCAGTTATTTTACTTCCCCTTTTCGCTCCTGCTGAAACCATGTTCGTTAACTTGAGGAGCTTTTGACCAGTAATGAACCCAACTCCGATATGATGTACCGGTAAGGTGAGTTTGTGAAAGAATTAGTTCAACGGCGAAGTATCGGTGACCGAGGTTTGCAGCGAGCCTTTCCACAGCTGCGCCTTTCGGGATTGAGGCAGGCGAGCAGCTCCCAGTGTTTCAGCCCGCCCCGTTTCCGCCTCGACAACCCTCTGTCCCTTAGTGCACTTATCGTTTTTGGCATCTTTCAGACTCTTTGGTGGTCTGGTTGCCGATCTCAAACGCCGGGCTCCGCACTATCTCAGTGACTTCACTGACGCCATTCATATCCAATGTTTCGCCAGCTTCTTCTTCCTCTACTTTGCCTGTCTCGCACCAATCATTACGTTTGGTGGTCTGCTCTCAACGGTCACTGGAGGCTACCTCGTAAGTTGTGTCGCTCTCTCCTCCCCTCTTCTTGTTCTCATTAGGTGGTTAATTGCCTCCGTCCAGGTTAATCGTCCACTGGGAAGGCCCCCAGTACGCAATAAAAGCCGTGACTATAATTCACATCTTCGTTCGATGCGGTAGAAAGACCAACGGTTGCAGTTAGTGACCTAACTCATGAAATGTGTCGAAATTTACGAATGATTGCCAATCACACGCAAACCGACACTATTTCATGACTCAGATGTCTATGTTAATTAAGCACACGTTTAAAAGAATTAAAAACATAAAGAAATATTAAAGGCAGTATTGCGTTGTTTAGAAATACTGATTTTTTGAGAAAAATGCAATATCCCGAAAACGTCAGAAATGGCTCTAATTTAGTAAATTTCGTTTTTAGATTTATAGAATGTAGTTTCACACCAAAACATAGTGAATATGAAAGTAGACATAAAATAACGTCTAGTTAGAGTGTTTCAGTAAAGTTCACATCTAAATATCGTTTAATAATTTGTGTGATGTCATATATGACGGGTTGTCAACTGCCTATATTCTGAGTTTATATTCTAAACCAGTTTTCCAGGGATTCGTGTTATCCTTGACTCATTTGTGTCGAATGAGATGGGGTTCCTCAAGAGAAACTGGATTTTGCTTGATTTCACCGATGGGGACCTTGTAGGAACAAACGTTTTCATAAGGTGACATGCTATGAGGCCGGTTGGTGCCTAATAAATTTAAATAGAACTGACAAGCGTGTTTAAAGAGCGAAGTTTTTTACTGTTAAGTTAATTTTCCTTTTTTCATTTGTTTTGGATTACGTTAACTTTAAGATCGGCCCAGAAATATTGCTGAATACTTTATGATTTTCGGTATTTTTACCCAATCGTCCATAAAGACAGATTCTGAATTATCTGTCTGTTGAGAACTTTAAAATAAGATTATTCTTGAAGGCTTTTACCGAATTGGTAAAGTGTAGGGCGCTGCTTTTTACGAAGATGGTCGTTTGAGTCACATGTGAAGACTCATTTAAACATCAAACTTTATTTTCGAGAAAAATGGCTGTCCACAACGAAAGTCATCAACGATTATGCCTTCGATCAATAAGAAAACTTTCCTTAATAAGAAATGCTTTATTACTGCACTCCGTTGACGGATTTCTGTGTGTTTTGCATTTTTGCACGGTGAGGTCAAGTAAAAATTTAACACCTTTGGCCGTTTCCTTCACGTTCCTAAACAATACTGGTTTTCTGCCGTAAACATAAGAACGTGCCTTTCTCTATGCATTGAGGTCATTTCCTCTGTTTTTGCTCGCTTTTAGACTCCGTTCTTCGATTATGAATGCATAGCAAAGCGCCCATATAAATACGGATATTTTGCTGAAGCTACTAATGTTTTTGCTCGTTCTATTTCTTAATAAGGTATGCGCAGAAGCTAAACTACACGACTAGTAATGTTTCATATGTTCAAAACTGGAAATGACCATTCGGTGGTGGTCATTTATGTGACATCAGGTAGGATTTTCCAAACTTCAAAACAATTTCAGCCCATTTAAACGGAGGAATACCTATCTGCGTTACGACTGCACTTTAGGGCACCAAATCGCACTGATCTGCTAATTTGACATTTAGGAATTGATAAAACCTCTGGTTTTCTTAAAATAACCTTTGTGCTAGCAGGTTGATTACTATGGTTAGCATCGGTCATAAAATAAATTTTTAAGTTCGGCTGAATCTATATATTAAAACTCTCGCGGGTAAATGACTATTCCTCCAATGAAAAAGTCGCTCAGAGGCGTAGCCGGAGTCTAGGACATGTATTAGCATAAGAAATTGCACGAATATATTCCAATGTCCATTTTCGCCAAAATTTACTGATATTTTACCTGATATAATTACGTAAACACAATTGATGCACAAAAAAGGACATTTGATGTGGATGAGCGAACAAAATGCGCAACGTTAAAGACGTCCAGAAATTCTCGCATCAGTTTCCGCTATCAGATTTCATGAGATAAGTCACGTACTGTATTTGCTAAAATCGCAAGCAGTGATCCCCAATCTCAGCCGCAACGACGTTGACCGCAGATAGGTCAGGTCAGCCGAACGAAAACTGCAGCCCATGACCATTACGAACGCCACTTCCTAAACAATGACTTTCAAGTCTAGACATACCGGAGAGATTTCCGAGGGGCGGCTGCTATTCTAGGCCGGGGTCATTCGATGTCTGATCAACTCAGGCTTGAGACGCGATCCCCAGAGATCTGTTGGAGCGGTCGTCACCTTGACTTCGTGTAAGCTTATCAAGCGCTACGACACTACTCCAAATAAGACAAGGTGCCATGCAGGCCACATTTAGATTTGGTGACATGACCCATCTCCTCAACTGGCAACGTTCCAGATCTCAATTAGTAGTGCGTCATGATATCTTAAAAACGTGTTTAATGCATTACTAAAGACGCAACGGGTCTCGTCTCCTTTTCCATCTTTCATGCACCAGTGGATTGTCGGAGCCCTTTGACAGTCTGATTATGAAAATGGGCAAATCCATGTACGTCATTAGCTACAAACTCCCACACGCACGGCGCAAACTGGCTACCCCAAACCACGTAGCGCGTTATGATCCTTGATTTGATCTAACAATTCGGTGCTTACTGGGTTTCAAAATCATGCAAATTCGTAGTTTGAAGGTGAGAGTTTGTGTAAAAGAAGGCGGCGCTCCGATCATCTCCGTCGGCTATCGCCATGCAGAGCAAACACTCGGTGAAATGTGTATGGTCAGGCGGCTTGTTACTATTTTCCATTGTTTGATGACTTCGTGTATAAACCAGACCTTCATCAAACTATGCTCCGATTTTGCCTAGGGAACCATGGAATCGATAGTCTCGGGAGCAGTTGTCGGTATCCTCTATGCCCTCTTTTCTGGTCAACCACTAACCATCATGGGCAGTACCGGCCCTGTGTTGGTCTTTGAGGGCATCATCTACCGCCTCTGCACGTAAGCGATTACGCCCTTTTGACGTGACTGATTTTTTTTCCTGCAATTCGATCTTCCGGTCCTGATGTTAAGCGAAAAGTTTGTACACTCCATAAGTATCCGGACAAAACTGTGTTTGCGGCAATGCTGTCGGTGGTGGTGCTGGTTGCGATTGTGTAATGATGCTGCTGGTGACTGTGATAGTAGTAGTAGTAGTAGTAGTGGTGGTAGTAGTAGTAGTAGGACTTGCACTTGATACGGCTGCGATCATATCTGATATAGCCGGCCTCGAACTGTACCTCTACACGCGTGACGATCCGCGGCAGCAGATCTGGACAGCTCAACCCATTCCCTTCGCCAATGATGGAGACCGAATACCGAAGGTCCAAGAACCACCTCCATGTCTTGACGAACTGTGTCGAGCCAGGTTTTGAACTGACCCCCTCTTCGACGCCTCCAATGGGGCAACGATGCCGGATCGAGGGCAGTAACACTGAGCTCCTGAGGTGGACGGCGAAGACCATGCCCGAACCACCTCAGTCTTCTTTCTTGGATGGCCTGAGTTATCCTTGAGATGTTGTCGCAGCGAGCGCGGACTCCAGTAGTAGTAGTAGTAGTAGTAGTAGTAGTAGTAGTAGTATTAGTAGTAGTAGTAGTAGTAGTAGTAGTAGTAGTAATAGTAGTAGTAGTGACGATGGTGGCGATGCTGACTGCATTGGTGATGGTAATAGTAATGGTGGCAGTGACGGTGGTGGTGTCGGTGCTGATGGTAGTGGTGCTGTTGGTAGTGCCGGTGGTTTTGATAGTAGTGGTATGGCTGCCCAGTCATCCTCGTGCTCTGATCCGTCGTGGTATTGTTGGTTAAGATCCTCGTCAGTGATTGTGTG
Source organism: Spirometra erinaceieuropaei (assembly GCA_902702965.1). Lineage (NCBI taxonomy): Eukaryota > Metazoa > Platyhelminthes > Cestoda > Diphyllobothriidea > Diphyllobothriidae > Spirometra > Spirometra erinaceieuropaei. The sequence continues at coordinate 596,509 of CACRXP010000122.1, forward strand.
GACAGGTGATGTGGAATGGAGCGCCAAGGTGCTGCTTGGCCGCACCATCCACCTGCGCCCTCCCACGCCTCCGGTCTTATTGACTCTGTCTTGATACCGCGTCCAGGTGGGAGAGGAGGCGAGAGTGCGACAGATGCTGAGCAAGTCCACTATAATTATAAATTAATTCACGCTCAAGTCACCGTGCCTACTCTCACCCTGCTGCGGAGCACACGATGGACCTCGTCGGATCCGACGTTCGAATTGTCAGTAGTAGTTAGTGGTGTTGGTGGTACCGGTGGTGGCGGTAGTAGCAATATTCGTAGTAGCAGCAGTAGTAGAATGCAATAATAATAGTGGTGAAGGCGTCGGTAGTGCCGGTGATCGTAATGGTAGTAGTAGCAGTTGTAGTAAGTAGGAGCAGTAAAAGTGGCGTTCGTGGTGCCGGTGGTTGTGATAGCAGTAAGAATATCAGTATTAGTATTAGTAGTAGTAGTAGTAATAGGAGTAATAACAACGGTAGTAGTATTAGTGTACTAGTAGCGGAACGGTTGTCACACCTGTTCGTTTTGTCGATCAGCCCTGAGATTCGCCTGTATTCCATCACACTCCAGATTATTAAATGAGCGGACCCAAGTTGGGAAGACATTTGCATTCCACGTGTACGCTCTTAAATGATGTATTGATTTGCAAGGCATCTCGACAGAAATGATGGGGTAGCGTGTCGGAAGCTCTCCCGTTAATTTTTCTGGCCTACCTTTATGTTGTGTGCATAGTAGTCAATTAACTTAGTGAATATTTGTTATTATTTCGAAGCCAGTTCCAGGGCTTTTCGGAGCATGCTAGATGCTCTCTCCGTAAGCAGGCGGACAATGCGTTTTTTTGATATTTTAAGTCTGTCACCTTGATACTTACATGCATTAGCATTGGTCAGACCTCGTTCCCATTTCACCCTGATTACATGACTGTCTGGTCTCTTCAGAAACTAATTCGCTCCCAAAAATTGACCTCCGTTGATGTGATTCTTTTTTTAACCTGCCATTTCTTCATTGTTCCAACGAATCCTCCGAGTCCTAAGCCTTTAAAAGCGTCCGTTTTTTCGTTGCTATTT
>CACRXP010000122.1:617467-674324 GCA_902702965.1 Spirometra erinaceieuropaei
CTACTGCTACTACTACTACTACTACTACTACCACCACTACTCTACTAGTACTGCTACCACCACTACTATTACTACCACTACTATTGGTACTATTACAATTGCTACTACTACTGCTGCTGCTGCTACTACTACTACTACTACTCTTATACTACCAATACTACTGCTACCACTACTACTAGTACCATTACACTTGCTACTACTACTACTACTACTTCTACTACTACTACTACTACTACTACTACTACTACTACTACTACCACTACTACTACTACTAGTACTACTACTACTGCTACTACTACTACTACTACCACTTCTACTACTACTACTACTACTACTACTACTACTACTACTACTACTACTACTACTACTACTACCACTACTACCACCACCACCACTATTGCCTCGTCGAAGTTCTGCCACTCGCTCACACCATCGTAAATTACAAGGAGTTGTGAAAATCGCCATCACTATGTTCAGAAGAGACAATGGCGAGTGAACGTTCCTTTCGGTAAATTCTCATCAGGCCAATACAGTTACATAGGGCGGGGTACAGTGAGTGAAACAAAAATCGATAAAAGTTTGGTTCTAAATTACAGGCTCGGCAAGAGAGGAAGGGCGCCAAAAGTTGTATGTGGTTAGTCAACCTTTGACCACGGTAAGCGCGGAGCTTGAACAAGGTTCTTTTGGGCGCATAGGGTCGGTTTTCGTAACCTAATGGCGGTCGCTTCTGCTGTTGCTAACAGGCGCCGGCCCAGTAGCTTAGGGTAGCTCGAGGGGACCTTTAACTCACAAGAAATGCTTCAGTGGGGTCCACACGATGCCCTGAGTCCACTGCATGCGCAAGGATGGCGCCGTCTATTCTCCTAGTTTTACCCTTTGCCCGCCATGCGGAAAGGTGCTCTCGTATTCTTTTGGAAAGGCGCTGACTCGTACGACCAATATAACCTGCTCCACAGGAGCAAGTGAATGAGTAGATGCACATTGAGGCGGTCTGAGGTGGCAGCCTATCCTTGCCTTCTCCGCGTAGAATAGGGTTAGTAGAGAATGATATGAGAACCCTTGCTGCTGGGAAGGTTCCCGAGACAGCTTGGTCAAGGCGTATTCTTAGGAGTTCACCTGCAGCGTCTCCTTGGAAGGGGACTTTGAGGAACAACGTTTTCTTTTCGGCGGTTAGTGTGGTGGGTTTTGCGGGTCGTTCGGCAAGGTTCTTTACAATGAACCTGTCAGGGTACCCATTTTCGCGAAGCAAGTCCTGGATTTTTCTAAGTTCCTCCTCGATACTATCTGTTGAACAAATTTTTCTAGCCCTTTGTGCCAAACACCTGACTATATTCCGTTTTTGTGGGAGAGGTACGAAACGAGCGAAGTTCGTGTATAGTTCAGACCAGGTTTTCTTTCGTTAGACGCTCCTTCGGATGCTACCGTCAGATCTCCTGTTTAGAAGGACATCTAAGAAAGGAAGCGAACCAGCCGACTCCATCTCCAACGTGAATTTGATCGACGGATGTGCCTGATTTGCAGCATTTAGGAGGGCAGCGACGTCGGTTTCTGTGGTTGCAATCGCAAAGATGTCATCAACGTGTTGATGTAGGATGCAGTAGACCAGTTAATCCGTCTTGAATGAGGTGCACCACTGGACTCCGCTGTATTGCTCGTATTATGCGTTTCTATGAGGTTAGTTTTAGATATCCACCTCTCTGTGGGCAGGAGAGACGCAAAAATAGGACCAGCCATTTATCTTGCCGAACATTGTCTAGCAAACTGTGATATGCGCTTAAAAGCCCTGACTCCCTAAGAATTGTATCTACTCCTGTCTACAGTCGACGGCCACCAGGTTAGTGTCGACTGTTTTCTTACTGCAAGTGAACTGTAAACGCGACGCTTGTAAGCTTTTACTGCCTCTTAAGAAGTGTTAACATCTCTCCAGACTATTCGTGACCTGAATGTCCGTCTCCAGTATGTGGACGACTCTTTACACCGCCTAGCAACCATAGAGCCTGATTCACTTGTGTCTCAACGCTAATAACGCTATGCCCTCACCATCGTCTCTTTTCTCCACACACACAGTCCTCCATGAAGTTGGCACAAGTGACCACAGTGGGGAAGGCGGTGGCGGGTAACAATGGCTTCCGCTTCTTCGTTCAGTTCAATGCGGACGCCCATATTGTACACGGAACGAACGAAAAACTCAACTCAGGGACACTGGCTCTTGGCGGCCCAGAATCGACCTCATTCGCACCGAAACGTGGCCTCCTCTGCGCTGCCCGCTTCTCCGTCGACAATCTCTGGTATAGGGCTCGCGTTACACGTGTTGCCGGCAAACTAGTCACTGTGGTCTTTATCGATTTTGGCAACGAGGAGACCATAGATACAAGCATTGCTGGAGCGCCCCGTCTTGCGGGTCTGCCCAAGGCCCTGGCCGAGATGAGACCGCTTGCCACGGAGTACCGCCTGGCCTATGTACAGATGCCACAGGACTCTGACTACCGAGATGTCGCACTGGACCAGATGATTCGTCTCATCGGCGAACAGGATGTAAGTGTCTTCTTTTAGTTTTGGAATCAGTTCCAAGGCGGGACGTGTACACTCCGTCTGAGGGGTGGATGTTCTGATTCTTAGGTGAAGCAGAAACTAAGGTTGTTCGCCACTGTATACAGCTATCGCCGACCTTCACCAATGCTTCTGGATAATGACTGAATATGTCGGTCAACCCTTTATTACAACAACATGCCTACTCCCTTATTTTAGTAGACACGTTATACTAGACCTAAGTTTCTGTCCGCGTTTAAGAAAATGATTAAATTTTAGGTAAGTGTTCAGGTTAGGTTTGAGGTTAAAGATAGGGAAGAGGTTGGGGCAAGTTTGCCTGCCGCATACCGCCTCACCCACTCCGGACCCCTTTAACCAATAACTGTAGATGACCTGTTTTCCACCCGTTTACCCGCCTCTTTCAAATTGCGCGGTCTGTTGCGACGCGTCGTTGACGGAAATAGGAGTTTTCTCAATGCCTTCCACAGCTCTCGGCAATTACCACGTCCGTCTGCCCTAGGATCAAGGGAATTGTTTGGCTGACGCTTCGAAGAGTCTGGGCGGCTCTCCGTTATCAAAGCGTCTAGTGCAAAGATTGATCAGAATTTTAAATAGACAGTCGAATTAGTTGGCCTTGGGCTGGCAAATTTTTCCTTCTTTTGCTGCCTTGGCCTACTGGCCGTCGTTTGTGAATGTTGGTGGGACTGTGAGACTGTAAACATCACTTATTCATTGTTCCCATTGGTCGAAATTTCTTTGACTTCTTAATTGAACGTAAATTTACCAGCGGTGGTTTATTCAAAGTCCGTTATTCTTTGAAAATCGCTATTAGTTTATTTTTTTAATTTTCGTGCTCACTTTCTTTGCCAAACGATAGCGTACGGTAAGACTTGACAGAAATTGATCTATTTTCCGTCATATTGCATCCCAGCTGCTCTCCATCCATCCATCTCCTCTCCACCTATAAAACCCCCTCCACTAACATGCAACGTATGACAGGGTCCACAGACTGTCTCAAGTTAATTGGTGTCCTACACCCTACTGTTGCCCTCGTATATTATGCGAATTTGAATTCCTAAAGCATGACATCAGTTAGAAAGGATTACTTAGGTGGGGCTGTAAATTGAATATCATGCGACACCAGGATGCCTGCTTCTGAGTGTGCTAACAGCTTCATGGCCGGCATGCAACTCGTTCATTGCTGAAATCGCATCACCCGTGTTGGATGCTGGCGTGATGGTTGCTCGGCCGTCTGGCTCAGCGGCTTGCGCGCTCCCCGAACAATCAATCACTGGCCAGCCTATGCCTCAGAACGGAATATGGAGTGGGGATGTCGTTGCACATGTTGATAGACTGAGGTCCCGTGAAGCACAACTCAAGTAACTCGCGGCTCACGCGATTAGCTCCTCTCGCGAGAATTTCGGCCTCATCAGACTTGAATGTGTGGCCGGGCCTCGTTGAATGGGCCGCGACCTGAGATTTGGCGTCATTTCTCCGCAGCGCTGCGGCGCGTTCGGCAATTCGCGTTCGGAGCAGTCTTCCAGTTTCTCCGACGTAGTTGCCTTGCCCGCAACCACACCATATCCGTTCACCTTATTGAACGAAATTCTCTCACGACCGACAGCTTTTTCAATATGCAATATAGAATTGAAAACATCTGTGAGAGGGAAGTTTAGATACAGCTTGTTAACGCAGACCAGAGGCCTTTATGATACCTTCACATTGAGAAAGTCAATGCCTTTCGATCGGTTCACCCCTCTTCGCGATCCCCTAGAAAATCTTCCGGTCGTATCTTATTTCGTATCCGTACCTGCAGTAGACAACCCCCAGCCGCCTGTCATGCGGGACCAGTCGTAATAGGGGGGTTTGACCCTACCCCCTAACAGGTACGGCTACGAAGTAAGGTCCTGCCAATCTTCCAGTGTGGTCAGCCAGTGGCTAGCATCTTTTAGACGTTTAATCGAATCCCCTTTCTTCTGTTCCTGCAGATCCATATCAGTGTCGTTCCGGGTGCACCCACCGCCTGCGGCAAGGAGGACAACCATCCGGTGCAGAGCGCTCTGGTGCTTCTTCGACGTCAGCCAGACACGACAACAGGGGCTGCCTCTTCCAGCTCCGCAGCGGCGGCGGCGGGCTCGGAACTCCTCGACGTCAGCGAGGAGCTGCTGCGTGAGGGCCTCGCCTACACCGAGCGCGTGAAGATGCCAGCCGATCTGTGCGTGAAGTACTTCCGGGCTCAGGAGGCGGCCATGTCTCAGAGGGTCAACATCTGGCGATATGGCGATTTCCGTGAGGACGAGGAGGATGCGTAGAAGTCGACGATGTCAGCGGCCGTCACGACAGTCCTGCGCGCCGGTCTTGTGATTGTGCATACGTGTGTGTGCGTGAGTGCGTGCGTGCGGGCAATTTGTACTTCTCTGAACCAACACCACCACAACCACCACTGCTGCTTTCGTATACTTGCTGTCTTTACTTGATGTCTTTGTAGGCCGTTTTTCTTCCCCGTGGAATTGTCCCCCTCCCCCCTTCTTACCTCTCTGGGAAGCATCGTTTTGCGGTTGCCTCCGACCCCCCCCCCCCCGGCTGCCTTAGTTCAATACCAATCCTGTTTGACTGCCCGGGTCTTTTTTGTGGACCCTGTCCTGTGGTGCCAATGACTTTTTTGCCTATCCTTAAATTTGCAGCTCCCCACCGCTCCCCTCCCCCTGCTCCGAATGCATTACTTTCTATGTTTCTGAACAATGACTGCCTAGACTGCCTAGAGACTTCGCCTTCTGGCCATTAGAAGGGGCTTTTCCGGCACTCATGCCACGGGGGGCGGGTGGGCGGACTTGCTAGTCACTTCCACGTCAATGTCCCCAAAATAAACCTCCAGTCTCACAGTGGGCAGATTTTCCGGAAGCAGGCCGCTGAAGCAGCGTGAATCATCGTCTCCTACATCATTGGTCGTCTGGGATTTGCGTTACTTTTGCCCCAATGTCGATCAGGAGGTGCTTTCGTCGCCAATAAGGGACGGAACCCCCGGTAGTGTACTTATATTTATGAGCTGAGCTACCCAGCCCCTTTTAAATGAGCAAAAGCGGGGTAGGGGCTGGTTACGCTGTCCTGGTTCCAAATGTAAGCGCAATGTGGGCGTTGCTAAAACGGAAAAGGTGACTTGACGTTTCTGTTTAGACGTAGGGTTAGTGTCAGGCTGAGAATTGAGTATAAGGCTAGGGTTTGAGTTAAGTCTAAGGGTTCCGGTTAGAGTTAGGGTTTCGATTGTGCTTTAGGTTTGCGTTTAGGGTTAGGATTGGGGTTCGAGTTACGGTCAAGGTAAGGGTTAGGGCTTTTGGTAGGCTAAGGGTTAGCGTTAGGTTTGTAATTACGTAAAGGATTAGGTTTTTTTGAAGTTACAGTCAGGTTCTCGTTAAGTTTGGGGTATTGCTTCCCGCGTGTCCTGTCAGCCAGGTCGTTTGCGGGAATTCCAGGCTTCCTTCAATCTCGCGGCGGATTTATCATACACCAGGTTGTTTTTTCCGTTTCTGCCTCGGCTACTTTCCCCAGGGCTAGGGTTTGTGGTAGATTTAGGGTAAGGTTTTGTGCTAAGTTTGGGGGTAGCGTCAAGGTTATAATTATGTTAAGGAATAGGTTTACTTATGAGGTTACGGTTAGGTTTACCGTTAGGTTTAGGGTATTTCTGTCCCGCCTGTCCTGTCAGCCAGGTCTTTTGCGGGGACTCTTGACTTCCTTCAATCTTGCCTTTTTGTTTTAGCCTCGGCTACTTTCCCCACTAACGATGCCCACACTGCGCTTACACTTGGCACCAGGACAGTGTACTCGACCCTTGCCAAATCGGTTTGGACAGCACAGTAACTGTACAGTCTTCGCAACTTCCTCACTGTCTGGTCGCATGTTTACGGCGTAAACTGGTTGGATTTTGGTGCGGCCGCGTGTGATGCTTCCCTGATGGCCTTAGGGGTAGCCACCTCCAGAGATCTGATGTTTCGAAGAATTTGCTCACGTAAAGTAGGATGTTGTGATGATGATGCCGGACTGTAATCGTTGCTCCATGAAACAGATAAAAATGAATTCAGCCGTATCCTAATTGGTCTTGCCGCCGACCTGAAAGCGGACTTAATGCACGAAGAAAGAACCACTGACACATTTGTGATTCACTGAGTGGCAGCAGAAGATTTCGGGGTGTTGTATAACTCGACTGCACCTGTCGCTAATGTGGATGACCTTGAGCGCCTTCTGAGTAAATCCGTCGGATAGGGTTTTCTTCGCCACCATCATGATCATTGTTGTCCCTATACTTAAGGCGATTCGGACCGGCCCCTCAATCTTTCGTCTGTGACCGCGAGGCCGGCGGCCTTCAACCCGATCTCGACGAAATCAAGCGTCAACGGAAACGGGTAGTCAGTTGGCTGGCTGTCCTAATTATTGCAGTTTTACTACATCAACGGCGTCCTGTTTTTGACTGCGTGTAGTCTGATCCGACGTGTCGAAATTCGAGCCACATGATTTCACCAAACGGAGGCAACTTGCTTGTTTACGTACCAATCGGGGGTTCTCACTGTCTTTGAAATCTTTTTTTCCGGACTCTTGTAAGCCCGTGTTGAATCAAATTACGCCCCTCCAATCGATTGGGGCTTATGCTGTACATTACGGGTTTTATCGGGTACCCGACTGGGATGTGTTTGCAAATCAAGCGTGGGTTTTCTCCGCCTGTGGAGTCCTTTTTCCCGGACTGTTTTCGATTGCCAATTATTGGATCAAGTCATACCCTTCCCGATCATGTGTGGCGCACGCTATACCTTAAGCGTTTTCTAGGGTACCCGACTTGGGTGACGCCCGAAAATGCGTACAAATGTCCGTCTTGCGTTTACTATCACATTTGGAATGGTGTAGCAGGACGTTCGCATGACTCCCAGGAGTCGGGTCTAGTCTACAGGCTACAGAAACTGGATCCACCCAGCTCTTGCTAATCGGTGCTCATCGATATGGTTTTGTTTATGACAATGGGCGCTCGCCGATCAGGTTACGGAACGTGCTCGTTCCGTTGTGCCTTGGGGCTCATACTAGAACCCTCGCAACCGACAGGAAAACGGGCCCGTGGCTCAATGGTAGAGCATCAAACTCCATGACCGAAGATCCCGGGTTCGAATCTCAAGTGATCCACACTTGGGGTTGGGTATGACTGGCTGATGACGGCTAATAAGCCAGAAATGGCCATTCCGGTCTCCCTTGTCTTTGTCGGTATCATTTCATCTATGGTTTTGTATATGAACAGCTGCCCTCCAGAGGGTACGTACAATCTCCGGAGACGGGAAATTCGAAATTTGCAATTTTGGTGTGCTGATCACAGCAGATGACGTGACCCATGCAATGGCATGAAGTTCGCCTGAAAATCCTCGCGAGGCAGAGCCAGCCTATGCTGAATCCCAAAACTTTTGTCTGACGAAGGTCCTGAGATCAATAAAAAATAACCCTGACCTCTTGATAGCTCGACAATCGCATACGACGCTGTACACCGTGTATTCCACAGCGAGATGAAGCGGGCACGGTGACTTGCGCGTGAGTTAATTTAAAATGAGAGCGGACTTGCGTAGCATCTATCGCACCCTCTCCTCACCCGCGTGGACTGGGAGCCAAGGCAGAGTCAAGAAGACGGGAAAGGGCGCTGGCGGCTGGCGCGACCGGATCCGTGCCTAGGCGTACGACCACACCCCCTGGCCCACAACAATCAAACACTTGACTAGGATTTTAACCGACGGTGAAAATGGGCCAGAAAGAGGTGAGGATGACACAAGTCAGTGGGTAACAATGCACATGACCTGTATAGCCAGCGGGAGCGCAGGCGCATCTACCGACAGGAGACCAGATGCCAGAGAACTACCAGCGCACACCAGACTTCGAGACCCATGGTTTGCTGAATCATGGCATAGCATACGCACAAAATCAAAACCTTGATCTCTTACTGACATTAGAACATTTATAAGAGACATGAACATGAAAATCTCTATACTATCGACAAAATTAATCTATTTTTTTTCAGGATTTTTTCTGATCGTTCGCTGATCTTGCCATATGCAGATATGTGGACGGCCAGAGGTAAGAAGCAGCCGAGAGGTAGAATGAAATTAGTTGTTTGTGCCAATGCCAGATGGTTCCACAGAATTCCACACACGATGCCTGGGAGATCGAAGCGGTATGCTCATATTGAAAAGTATGCCGAATGTCCTATATTTAGCAAAGAGTGCATGGATATGCGAGGGAGACTTTAGTTTCACCGCTGATAACGCACTCCAGTTTCACCCTGCCTTGTTTAATTTCAGAGAAAATGAACGCGCGAATTTGGAGTAGGTCCTTCGGAACAGACCTTTTCGGGCACGGAAACTAAAGAAGGCAAGGTGAAACGAAGTTCTATTTGTATTGCTAGCACAATAAATAATTACATAATTCTACACTCCTAACTGTCTTTTGGCGGTCTGTGAATATTACGCGGTTATTCCGCAGTAGCTGTTGGATTTCAGCTCAAATATTCATATCAAACTCTGGACCGTGACTGAAGAGGTCTGTTCTGAAGGAGTTACTCCAAGTTTGCGCGTTTATTTCCTCGGAAATAAAACGATAAACAGCTGATCTTGATTCTAAGTGGTGTTACGGGCGTGCATGAAATAACATCAAGCCTGCTGTAATTCCAAATCCTCCAGCGAAATCTGAAATAGGAACTGACTTTTTGATGTTTCTCAAAAGGAGAAATCGGAGGTTTATATCTGCTCTTTGGTTCGATAGCCTGAAGACGAATATTTCGCTGATATAGTTTAGACAGATTGTGGAAATTTTAAGGAATATAGTCGAGCCCTTCTAGGCGGTAGTAACTGCGATCTTGAGGAGCCATTATTGGTTTTGATGATGCTGACCATAATAAGGATATTGAAGATCCCAGGATCAGGTTGATCTGCATCATAGGATGTCGTATTCGGATGGGGCACTGAGTTAGAACTCTCATCAGGACACAATTGTGAGACTCCGATTTCTTCTCACGTGGACGCTAATCAGACTTGCTAGGATCAAGACGGCGAGAACGCGCAGTGAGCGCAGGCCAGTGTGTAAGACGCGTCATGCATCTCGACCAGTTCCAACAATTAGCACGTAATTCTCTCTCTTGTGCTCTGAGAAGGATGAATACTTTATCCCATGCCCTGTGACCTTTGTTAAAACATGAATTGTATCCGTACATGGATGTGGCGCTATGGCGACGAACACAGCCGTTAACAGGTTTGTCTGCATGCGCTAGCACCCCCTACCACAGTCACATGTGCCGACTCCCTCAGTTCATGCGTGCTGCTTGTCATACGACCATCAACCCACGCGGCACTGGCTGACTGACCCAACTCAGTGCTCCTGCATTTGGCGCAATAAATTTGCACTTACGGGACACGACGGATCACCGGCCACTTATGAGTCGCTGTTTTGGATCTGGCAGCGGCGATCCGGGTGGTCTTCTTGGCCCATCTCCAGGCTGCCCGGTCCTTGAAGAAGTCCTCTCAGGTCTCCGGGTTGATGTGCAAATGCTTGATAGGGGTTTTCAGGGTGTTCCACTAGCGTCGAATTTGCCCTCCTAGATAAGAAGTAGTAGCGATCGCTGGAACAAGGGCTTTATTCGCCTGAGATTTCGGAGTCTCACTTGAACCCATCATTAGGGACAGTGACAAAAACGGATGATTCGTGCACAGGAAGTTGCAGTTTTTATAGGATGCAGTCGCTACCTAAGGTAATTAACCGCGCTCCCCTTCATCAAGAATTGTTGCCCGCTAGTGCGCGAATTGTTTAATGACCCGCATGTAAGTCGTTAATGGCTGAGATCTCATCATCCGTGTTGGATGCTGGCGTGATACTTGCTCAACCATCTAGCTCATCGGCTTGCGCGCTCTCCGAGTGGTTAATTACTCTGGCCAGACTATACCTCAGCACGGAATATGGAGTGGGGATATCGTTGCACTTGTTGATAGACTGAGGTCCCGTGAACCATGACTCAAGCAACTTGCGGCTCACGCGCTTATCCCCCCTCGCGGGAATTTCGGCTTCATCGAATTGAATGTGTGGCCGGGTCTAGTCGAATGGGCCGCGACCTGAGGGTTGGCGTCATTTCTCCGTACCGCTGCCGCTTGTTCGGCAATTCGCCTTCGGAGCAGTCTTCCGGTTTCTCCGATATAGGTGCTTTGTCCACAACTGCACCACATACGGAAAACGACTCTAGATGTTTCTTGTCGTGGCATTCGGTCTTTTGGTCTCATCACAAGACGCCTTTTGGTGGCCCCCGGTCTGTGTGCAACTCCAACCCCGAGTGGTGCGAGAAGGCGACTAACGGCCTCGGAGACGTTCTTGATGTACGGGATCGTTCGCCAGAATTTGGGGTCGGTACGATTTTGTCGTTCGTCCCGCTTACGTATGCACCAGTTAACGAAGTTGCGCGCGTAACCCCATATTTCCTGTTGTCCTTGACAACCGCCATCATCTCGTCGTGGACCGCCGAATTCATACATGGTTTTTCAGAGTTTATTGCGAGACGGCGAAGCAATATGTGAACCCCATCCAGAATGCGAAGGATAGGTCATGGTGCGCTACGGGACCGGTGGAAGTAGGGGTTATATGGGTGAGGCTAATGGATGGGAAGGAGAGTGGTGAAAAAGGAAGAAGTTTTAGAAAAATGTTCTAATTCCGTGAATAGATTCAAATAGGTCCGCGCGCGACCTTGAAAGCGAACCCGAAAAATGAATACTAGCAAAATGTAACATCAATAGCCAAAGGAAGCTAAATATAGCGTCCGCACAATAACGCGTCAAGTTTGGAGATCAAGGCAGCGAAATAGCCAATAGAAGCCCAAGGACGAACGATGTAGGCGAACCCCATAAGAGTAAAGTAAGAAAGTTGGCCCAACGGCACGACATAGTGATGGGAAACCGCGGAACAAAAGAAAGCCTCCAAGGTGGCCAGCACGGGTAAAGTATACCAGAGTAGCGTGTATACCAAACGACAAATAAGCTGAATGTGATGTTTGAGCGAAAGTGATGCAGAATAATGTCATTTGAACAGAAATTCAAAGTATCTTGAAAAAATGCAACCAGAGTGCCCAAATTAAATAACAATACGTTTGTAAGATTTAGTAGCAAGCAATAGATAATATACGAATTTGAGTCGCATATTGCGTCCTTTCCTTATCGCGACTCATCGATTGGAGGGCATCCATCAAAACCAAGAATGTTGGTATGCATTCTCTGGCGTTTATCTTGCGATGGTAAAGGGGGTGCTCACCAAACGCGCTACGGAACACACTTGTCCCGTTGCGACTTTGCGCTCTCTCTTTCGAGCCCTGCCAGCAGCCGCACAATGCCGCGTGCTATAGGCAGGGTGGCATTACCGCAAAGGTAAGGGAGACTGGAATGACTATTTCTGACTTATAACCTGTCGTCAGTCAGTCATACCCAGATGTTGCACAGCTCGGGGTTGGGTGGTTGCCGACCAGGGGGTGGGGCAGTATGCTTAGAGGTGGTTTCGGCCGCACCAGTCGCCGCTCTCGTGGTTGTTGGTCAGAACCCTGGTCAAGCGTTTGTTGTGGTCTAGGGAATGTGGTGGTACGCCTAGGTGCGGGTTTCGTCCTGCCAGCCACCTGTATCCTCGCCCCCATACGGTCTCCTTGACTATGTCTTGACTTCGGGATCCACAGTGTTCGACCCCGCCTCAGTTGATTGGCGAGCCCGGGGCAGTTGACTGGGGCAGGCTACAGCGAAGAGAGAGTTGTGCTGGCACTGTGGACTCCATCCTTTAGCAAAGAATCGCGTTCCTCGCCATAATAAATTTGACGCGCCTGCATCTACCACGAGGTCCGGAAGGCTGTCTTGGGGATTTCGAACTTACAGGATAACTCGGTCCTGTCAGGCTTTGGAGTGGGGCTGCGGTGACCTTTGCCGGCGTGGTCTGCGAGTCGTCCAAGCGGAAAGCCTAATGCACGCGGTGGCGATCAGGTAGTGTGTGACAGGCGTAGATGGACCGCTTAGCTTTGTCATCCACGTTGTGTGAAACCGTCTCTTGTCGTCTTACATTTCATTTAATCCATTCGAGCACGACAGATGATGAAGAATAGTGCTTGATAGATGCTACGCGAGTCTCCCCTTACCAGCAGGTTGTGGAAGCGTTGTAGCATGTCATTATTTACGATAACAAGTGTGTCGTCTACGTAAGGGCGCCAAAATACCGTTGGATTGCACAACATCACACCATAGTCTCTCAGCGTTCAAACGCGAAGCAAGGGTCGAGGTGGGTGGATATGGGCAGGGATGAAGTTAGAGACAGAGCATTCGCTCCCCCCAAACACAAGTGCCGGAGAGAGGCTAATCGCCCAGTCGAAGCGAACCGGACTCCGCCCCGACAACTGCCTGGCTGATAAAGCTGTTGTCTTCAAGACTCGTCTCGTCGCTTCTATCGGCGAGCTAGGATTATTGTTCGGTTTGGGGGGCCAGGACTAACACAGCGGCCAGCTTTGGAATTGGGATTGGGTTTGGAGCTCAATTGACTGCTATTCCTGTTCTTCTTCCCTCGTGAACTGTGCATCAGGGAAGACTGCGTTGGGCAGTTTGTAGAAATTTTGTAACCTGCCCTTCTTTACGATGACAAACATGCCGTTTACGTAAGGGTGTCAGAATACCTGCTCATACTGGGTGAAGTCAATATTTCCTAGCTACCGCAGGACCAGTTCTTCCACTTGGCCGGAGACCGGCAAGCCCAACAGCATATTCCTCATTATAAAAAGTCGGAAGCGCTCGAACCTATCGCAGCGCGCTCTCACTCATGGTTCGGGAGATTGCCAAATGAGGAGGGGGGGTAACTTTGTCACTCTCAGGTCACAACGCCACCCTCTTAATGTGGCCTTTATGGTACTCTCACGGAAGCGAGATTTGAGCTGTACTCACTGTGGCCTGTTGCAGCCGAAGTGAGGAGCAGGTTGTGCGAGGCACGTGTAGACATGTGACGCATCCGATCGTCCCGACACAGTCTGACCACCGGAGCCAGGAAGGTGCGTGAGAGGGAGAGGGGAGAGTGTCGCAGGTTTTGCGCCCACTTTGTGAGGCAGGCGATGGACCCCGTCGTTGGTGACGCTCGCGATGTCGTCTGTTCTCGTGGAATATGGCCACCATAACACCATGAACAGTGCCGGACAGCCGAACCGACAAAGGCGAATGGCTGAAAGTGATTGACTGATATAATACAGCACCCTATCGGGTAGCGTATCACTTGCCATCTTCGACCAGCTGGTTAGTACTTGTCACGTTTAGCAAAAGACACCTTGTTCTGAAGAGCCTTCTTCTTTTCATTATATCACTTTGGAATGCACACCAAATCAGTTATTCAACAACTTGTTCTATTTAGGATGATCACCTATCCAATTTTTAGGATATTTTCTAAACATGACTGCAACCTCTGGTTTTTGTTAAAATAACGATATCAGCCGGCGGGCGTCATGCGAATTCTGCTTCATCCGTTCACTAGTAGTCGAGGATAGGAGTACTCTACGTGAACTCAAACGTACCTAGCAACCAGACTCACACAGCCTCTGAAATTGGAATCCAAACTCTTCTTATCCTCCATCACGATATATTTGCTCCTTAGTGGACACCGAGTTGACTCCAAATTGACTTTTCGAACCTACCTCGCGTTCTACCGACAAGAGCACTACCCTTTTTGGAGTGAGATAGCGCTAGGGTATTTGCATCGGACTTGCTCGAACAAGCAAATCTAGGTCCGATTACGTTTTCCGATCTCTGCTTTCTTACCCGTGTGCTTGCCATCGTGACCCTACCGTCTTTGATACTAGCCAAAATTTTCCGCGGTTCTTTCATTCTTTGCTCTTGTTACCAGAGACGGCGGGCACTTGAGCAGTCCTCACGGGCTCTTTTAGCAGCTCTAACCCCCTGTTAGGGGTAAGATGTTTTATCATCTCAGATCCTCCAAGGTCTGGCCTTTTATATTGACCTGTTAAAGCGTCATTCTCCTAGTCGAAAACGAAAAAGCAACAAAGTTACGCGCGGATCGCGAGCCTGCACTTGGCCCTGTCTGAAAGGTTATTGGTTCCTTTCCTCTCCGCGTATGTTTGCAATCTCTCCAGATAGACCCCGCTAACGGCAATTGTCTTTTGGGGTGTTTTAGCCAACTAAAGACCAACCAGCCAGTCGATAAACGACCGTTGGTATACAGAACAGCTGGCATATAGAGTAAATCGATATTGAAGCGGAAATCGATAATAGATCTTGTCACTCTGCGTTTAAACATGTGACACCCTTTCTAAACGATCGCTAATCGGGCACGCGTCTGAAAGTACAGAATACAGAAACATAGCGCCAATGTAAATCGCCTACCAAAGTCAAATAATTAGGCAAGTTATAGTATTAAAAAAAACCTCGGCGCGTATATTCAGCCGTCCTCCAGCATTTCGACTCTTCTCTAATGTGCGTTTTAACTGATTTAAAGTCTCTCCGAATGGCATTTAAATATGCTTTCACGAAGACCCAAAAGCTGAAACTCTTGACACATACAATGGATGTGTTAACTCATGAAATGTTAACCGAAATAGTGAAGTGCGTTTTCGACTCGAAAAAAAGTATTTAACGATGACTGTAATAGAAATCATCATGCAGTATAAGTCCATGATAACTCGGCTACTTAAGGGTACCGGCTTTCGAACGATTTTTTTCCAGCCACTTTCAAAGACCACACTCCGTAAAAAAACTACTTATGTAGTATCAATTTTTCTCTTTGATTTTCGGTGCGCTTAAAAGTCAATTATATTTCATGGAAAACATGCATAAAAATATCCTTTCTACTGCTCATTTGGCAGAAAGTCACGTCTTCTTCCAATTTTGCACTCGAAGATAGGATATAATTCGGTTTTCAAAAACTCTTCCAATTTCCGAATAATTTTGGACCCGACCTGCCGTTACGTTTGCATTCAAAATTTCCAAACTATAAGTTTTATATTTTCCGTCTAGGGGAAACCATGCATTTCTCTAACGTATTAAGAGGAAACCCCCTGAAGTTTATAAAATTTAGCAGTCAATTTGAGCCATATTGTAAACATTACAAGCAATAGTGGTAAATGCAAAGACACGATGTTTTGTAACATTTCATGGTCTTAGAAAAACTCATAATAACAAACTTCCTTAAAACCGAATCATATACTTCCTTTAAGCATAAAATTTAAAAAAGACGTAGCAGATGTGCTAAATCATGAAATTTCAGTTGAAATTCTGAAATACGTTTTCGAATCGGAAAGATTATTCAAGTTTGGTTGCAATATTAATCATTACGCAGCATAATCCCGTAATAACTCAGTAACTCCAGGATGCCGGCTTTTAAACGAACTCCTTTTTGGCTGCCTGCGAAAAAGCATACTGTAAAAAGCTATTTTCTAAATAGTACGAAATTTTCTCATTTATTTTCGATGGCTTTATAAATTCAAATATAATTCACAGAAAACGTACATAAAAATATCCATTCCTTTGCAAAATTTGGGGAAAATTACGTCTTCCTTAAATTTCATACTTGAAGAAGAGATGTATATCGGATTTTAAAACGTATCTGATTATGGGATTTTTCAAGAGCATAAAATGCCAGTTCATAAAATATTGTGTCTCTGCATTTAACAATGCTGCTTCTAAAGTTTACAATACAGCTCAAATCTACTGCTAGATTTTATAAATCCCATATGGTCTCCTATTAATATCGTAGAGAAATATGTGATTTTCCGTACACGGAATATATACATTTTGTAGGTTCGAAACCCCGAATGCAAATGTAACGGCAAATCAGGTTCAAAATTATTCAGAATTAAAAGTTTTTCAAACTAGACTGTACTCTTTCTTCAAGAAAACAATAAGAAGGAGACGTAATGTTTTACCAAATGAGTGCAAAATGACTATTTATATGAATATTCATATTTATATGAATATATATATTCTATGAAATATATTTGAATTAATAAGGCCATCAAAAATAAATGAGAAAATTTCGTACTGTGTAAGGAGTCAATTTTTAAAGAATGCACTTTTCGCAGGCGCCCGGATAGATGTTCATTTTAAAGCCGGCATTATTATTATTAATATTACAACGCTACTTAAATAAACTTTTCGAGTCGAAAATTTATTTCAGAATTTCGGGCAACATTTCAGGAGTTAGCACGTCTACCGTAATTTCGTTCCATACGAGTAAAGGAATGAATATTTTATGCAGTTTTTTATTAGATATATTTAAATTCCTAAGATCATCGAAAATCAATGAGAAAAAGTCATGGTACATAAAAAATCATTTGTAAGGAGTGCCGCTTTTGCGGGCGACCGAAAAGACGTTTGTTCAAAAGCCGGCATCCTCAAGTAACTGAATTATAATGGGACTATGCTGTACGCTGATTAATATTACGCCCATACTTTAGTAATCTTTTCTAGTCCAAAATGCATTTCACTATTTCGGTTAACACTTCGCGTGTTATCGTTCTTCTGTATGACTGGTATAGTGGTTCAGCAAAAAACCTCCGCCATCGATTTGACCTACTAGCCGAGCAAATTGGTCAATCATAGATGATCTAAGTTAAGATGCCGCAGATAAAAACTGTGGCGCCATGCAATAAATATGACTGCAGAATCTAACAAACGTCTTCTGAATTTCCTGGTATATAATCTTAGTCTCGGCGCATAGACCGTTGACCATCACCTGCCAGTCTGCAAAGCACTCCATGAACGCAGTTATTGAAATGCGTAAATTGTGCCGAATGCCTAACCAAGTCAGGTGTGATTCTGAGAAGCCTGTAAGCCACAAAGTTGGCTTAGAGGGAACGATAGGCAACGGTGTAGAGAAGGACCCCAATTAACTGTCAGTATACTGTGGATCGTGTCATATGTGGTTTCATCTCGGCATACATTTACCGGTTTTGGCAGAAATGACACTGACGACAACGATGACTTCCCACGACCTAACACCTTAACTCTAAATCCGTTACTTTGTGAAGTTTATTTTTTGTTTATTGTTTAATTACTACTCTCATTTCCGTTGTTGCAAAATGGCGCAGGATAAGTCTCTTGGCATAAATCCAGGCGATTTCTGTGCTTTCTTCCATTTTGTAAGCTTACTGTCTAGCGCGCTGCTTCATCCATTAAACGCCCTTTACCATAAATCACGTATGGCACGCTCCACAGGCTACCGACAGTTAAATGTGGTCCTTCTCTATACCGCTGCCAAACGGTGGTTCTGGACCTGGCTACCATGCCCTTCTGTCCTCCAAGGAGGCCTGAGATTAATGCAGTCGAGAGTCGCATTCTAGGGCCCGATTAACAAATAACTGTCGACCGCTGGCGATCATACAGTGACCACAGAAAACGCCGAGGCGCGCTCATCGACCGACACTATTTTTCATCTTAGAATTCCATTTCTGGAGGCCGCGTCTTTCATCATGAGTACTTCTAAATCGCAGTGGAATGTCTGTCAAAGGAACGCGTTCTGCTGGCTTCCCGTTGTTGTAAGTCGTTAGAGGCACAATCTTCAGGTTTCAGCCTTCGTCTGCAGTTTTGTCTGTATAGAATCGGGGTTGCGATGTAAGTTCCACAGCACGTGAATCTACCACGAGACAGTAAGCGTCATGAGTGGAAAGATTGCTAATTGACAATAGAGCCCAGTCCTCTCGTTTGTGTTCGACCCATGAAGTCAGGGCCATACTCAATGGCTCCCTCTTAATATGGCCTTCCTGACATACGCATGCATGTAAGCATATTATATGGGAACCAGATTGTTTGTGGCACACGTAGACGACCAGTCAGATTTCCTCAGCCATCAGTACCAGATGATTGATCGGCTCGGACAGTGGACTGCTGTCTGGAGGGACTCCACCCCCCGAGGGCATTCTGCGCATATTCCTTACCATAGACAAACTGAAGGACTCAAAGCCGTGACCTGGAAGGCTACTGACTGGCCTGATAACTCTGTCCGCTTAGGATGTAAATTCAGGCTACAGTGGCGTCTTCCGAATGTAGCCTCTATGGCATTTCCACTCCGCTGGGATCGCAACATTCCTTCTTTGTTTGTGAGAGAGCCTGGTTCATCGTGCGCAAATCATATAGTACATGTGATAGGCACAAACGGGTTGTTTAACTTTGCCAGTCATTGCATTCTATCTCGCCTCTGATCTTCTTGACTCAGTCTAGACACCGAGCTCAGCTGAGTGAGAGAAGATAGGATGCGACACATGGTATGTAAGTCCGCTACCCCACTATAGGTCTATTCGCGCGCAAGTCACCGTCCCTGAGTCTGACCAGGTGTGAGTCACACGACAGGCATCATCATTCATGACGGTCTAGGTTTCATGGCAAATAATTCACATGGCAAATTCTTATTTTTGTATAAAGACCTACTGATAGCATTTAAGTAGGGCGTGCATTGTGACCGTATTTCTTTTATTCTGCTGTTCAGTGACTCGGACATGAGTGGTCAATAGGACTTATAACTCTTCTTTCTGCGACAACCGGAGGTCACACGATGGAAATTTCCGACAGCCCGTCTCCATGCGCCACACACGACTTGGCCTCCACCGCACATACCAGGCTACAAGAAGGACTGTCAAGCGCTACATAAATGAGGATGTCAAATAATACCTAAATGACCACGTACAGGCGCCGAGGAAATGATGAATTGTATAAGAAGCCCACTTTTCCGTCAGCTTTCTAAAAGCAGACGTATCGATGCTCCTCCCCCGGGGTGTCTGATGTCTCGAAAACTTTCAGTGATAACGGTTTTCAGAACCCCAGTGGCTAAGCCTGCAGC
Organism: Spirometra erinaceieuropaei; assembly: GCA_902702965.1. Taxonomy (NCBI): domain Eukaryota; kingdom Metazoa; phylum Platyhelminthes; class Cestoda; order Diphyllobothriidea; family Diphyllobothriidae; genus Spirometra; species Spirometra erinaceieuropaei. The sequence goes on from CACRXP010000122.1 coordinate 636,845, forward strand.
TGGAGTCGGAGAGCAGGATTTGACCGCAGTCTCCTCCTTTGCACTCATGATACCAACTTCATTTGGGGACGGCGTACGCCCAGTCTACGAAACCCAAATTACGTTAACAACTCGACTACAGCCGCATATACACTTCTTGGCATTCGTAGCAAACGCCACAAGCACTGCCAGGAAATTTCTGCGCCAAATACACACTAAGCTGACTGGGAGATCGCGCCTTCAATCTATCTGACGTTTTACCTACTTTCTTGTCGTGCGCCTGAATAGAATTCAAAATCCTCATTAGTACCCTCAAATTACATCAACGTTAGGTTTTAGCCGTCTCGTAACGCGATCGGCCAGCACCCTTCTATCATTGTTAATATCCCCGACGGCAACCGAGAAGACGAGCCCGTGGTTTATTGGCTAAATGCTGGAATTCTGACTAACGGAATGCAGGTTCGGACCTCAGGCGTTACAAGAATAGTGCCGGATATGGCTGACTGATGACGGCTACCAATTCAGAAATGGCCATTCCAGTCTCTCCTGTCTCTTTTGGTAATGTGGCTGCGCCTATATTACTAGCTGCTCTGAGGCTGTTAGCGGTGCTCTAGATTGTTTTCCATTGGGCAGAGGGACAAATGTGTACTGTAACATGATCGGTGAGCGTCACTCTACAACCGTTTACTAACTTTCACGTCACTTACCCGAAGAAAATACAGAGTTCCCGTTAGTCCTCTCAAATTAGATGAACTGCAGGAAGTAATTATGAAAGTTGTAGAAGTACTTTTTCAAAACTAGTTTCCCATCATCATCATCATCATCATCATCATCATCATCATCATCATCATCATCATCATCATCATCATCATCATCATCATCATCATCATCATCATCATCATCATCATCATCATCATCATCATCATCATCATCATCATCATCATCATCACGACCACCACCACCACCACCACCACCATCATCACCACCACCACCACCACCACCACCACCACCACCATCATCATCATCATCATCGTCATCATCATCAGCAGCAGCAGCAGCAGCATCCCCTTAAGTCGATCACAATCAATGATAAGATTAAAAATTTTGAGAACTGGCCGTTTTTTCACGGCCTGAAAATGATTTTCCTATCCCTTTCACCAACGGGATGGGGACCAGCGCATTGTATTAGGAGATAGACAATATTTTTAGCAACTTAAAACCAGATGTTCGGTAGGAGGGGCTTGCTTTGATTCTGAAAATTCGAGGAGTGATTTTGTTTGCCCATGTATGGAAATTAGAGACAGACAAAAATACACCATTTGCTGAAAAAAGTGCACATAATTGTCTATTCTCCTAGATCCCTGCTCAAAAACGCTAAAACGAGAATAAACTCCCCTCAGTGAGGGCTTCCTTTTCTTTTTGACATGCGATCTGGAAATAGTTTTTTCATCATTATTGATTGGATTAAACGCTATGACCTAACACATGCACAATACACAAATTTCATTATTGTCGATTCGAGCAATTGACAGGGAGCTTAATTTGCTTCAAGGACGCACTTCGTAGATGGCGTCATTAAAGTAACGCAAGTAGGCGCAAAAGTCGAAATTCAATTCCACACAGTCAAGTAAACAGGATTGTGTGCCAATGTCGAAAATACTCATGAGTGAGGAGTGAGAGAAACCGGAAAATCAATTTCAAAAGGAGTTTAGGTCACAAAAACCGCCAAAAGAAAGCCCCTGTGCAATAATCAGTATCACAACTAGGAGGTTTTTTGAATGGAGTTCGTTGTACGCAGTGGGAGACTGTATACCGTAAGCCATTTTTCTTAGAGACTTAAGAACGCCTCGATCGAAGTTAAGGAGGATTAAGTTAGTCGACAAAAGCGCTTAACTGTCATTCTTCCACGTCTAACTGCTCTGCAGATATGCTCAAGGTCATTAGGCAATATGATCGATAAAATCTGCTCTCGGACCAAAGCAAATTCGTAGTGCACAAAAAGAACTTATCAGTTCGGCTGGAGAGCCGGCATCGTTCAACTTACCCCCAGTCTCTGACTCACAGAGTACTGACTCGGAAGTATGGACCTGCTTTATCTGATGAAGGTTTTTTCTTGGTAATTAAAGCTGCTCGCCGAATCTTATCAATACGATAGTCGAGTCAGGTCCCTATTAAGAACATGAGAAGTTAGACGCCGGGGACATAGTATTGTACTCAGTACAGAATGAATAAACGTGCTGGGGCAAGTTGGCAGCCGGACGAGTAAAGCGCACGTCCGATGTCATCGGTGCAAAGGTCCGAATGTAGTGCCCGAGGGTCTGTTTTCTCTTTCAGCCTTGGATCTGATTGGCCAGTTTGGATGGCTGTGATTGGCAGAAAACCAAGCTGAGCCTCTCGGTGGCACTTCGATTATCGTTGCCGACGATGTCAACCGTAGGCTCAACAGCAAGTTGGTGGCAGGGACGGTGACTTGTTCGTGGTTTAATTTACAGTGAATGTGGGCTTGCACGACATCTAACTCATTCTCTCCTCCTCACCTTGTCCTGCGGTCATGACAGAGTCAAGAAGACCGGAGGCGGGAGAGGGCGCAGGTGGAAGGCTGCTAAGTGACTCCCCAAACCAGTCCGCGCAGTCTGTTCAGTTGTGTGTGCATGTGTGTGTTTATGTGGAGTTGCGGACTGGTGGGATGAGATCCAGGCTGAAAAAGCTCCTCCCAACTCTGACCTACGGCGTTGTCGTGCATGTAAAATGTACATCGTGCAATCCTCGTTGTGTAAAATTCTGGTGTTTGTGTTTAGCGGGCCAGGTCGTGTATGTGGCGCGCGCAGACAAGATCGTTAGATATGTCTGCCACCGCGCCCATTCCCCGCTGCAGTCAGCTGACCGGCTCGGACAGGGGCTGAGGTGTGGGAATGAGAAGGGAGGGTGAGGTCGACGACTCAGCGCATTTTCCTCACTACAAATAATCTGACGCGCTTGAAGCTCCTACGGTGCTCTAAAAGCCGTGGCTTGAAAGGTTGCTAACTGATGGGATAACTTGGACCTCGCAGTCGGCCCAGTGCTGTGTGTTTGTGAGGAGTGGCCAGGTGCTGGCCTGAGAGGCAGACTGCAATGGCTCCTTCTTAATGTGGCTTTTATGGCATTGCCACTTCGCGGGATCCGAGCCGGGTGTGGCGGCACGCCTAAGTGAGTCTCCAGTTGTGCCAGTTGTGTTGGTTAAAATCCCGGTAATTTTCTGTGTGATCCTGGAGATGTGGAGTGGAACGCCAAGGTGAGGGCTCGACCGCAACTCTTGGTGAGAGCACCATAGAAGGACTTAGAAGTGTGAGTCAGTGCTGCACCAAAAGCCCCCAGAAGGGTTAGAAATGTCTCATCTATTTGGACGTTGTGCTTTTGTAGTGGGGAAAGCGGACCACCTGCCGTCGGCATGCAGTCACCTGCATCAGAGCCTGAGCAACCGAGATGATTCGAGATCACGATGATGTCCTGTCCATCGATGCAGGTGCACCGAGCAGCCAGACTGTAAGTCATGTTCCAGGCAGATGGTCACTACAGTACCATGCAAGAACCCCTCATCAACTTGACATCAAACGTCAAAGCGACAAACACGACGCAAATACTGAATTTCAACAGTAACCACCCGATCGGTCACAAACGCAGTTGTGTAAGGGCGCTATACCGGCGCGTTGAGACGCACAGCAGTGAAGCGGAGGACTAGGTTGCTGAATTACAATATCTTCGACAGGTACTGAGAGCCAATGGCTACCTGCACAACTTTTTCAACCCGTGCGTATGCAAAAGGAGACCAGACACCAAATACGACCGGCCCCAAACTTTGTCGAGCGATTCCGTACATGAGGAACGTCTCAGAGTCCACCAGTCGTCTTCTCACTCCACTTGGACTTGGGGTTGCACATGGGCCAAAAGCAACCATCAGGCGCCAAGTCATGAGACCGAAAGACCCGCTGCCACGGCAGGAAACGTCTGGAGTCGTTTACCGGATCTGGTACAGTTGCAGACAGAGCAACTACGTCGGAGAAACTGGGAGATTACTCCGTACGCGAATTGCCGAACACGCAGCAGCAGTGAGGCGGGGAGACGCTAGCTCCCAGGTAGCGGCTCATTCGACAGGACCCGGCCATATTTTCAAATTTCAAGAGACCGAAATCCTCGCAAGGGGTGACGACCGAGTGTGCGGCGAGATGCTCGAAGCATGGTTCCCTGGCCCGCAATCCATCAGCAAACCCAATGACCTCCCGGTACCGTTTTCCGTGTGGAGGCATTCGCTGGGCAGGGGAATCAGTCGTGTAGGAAGGGCGCGGGCGAGCAATCGTCGCAGTGGCAGCGGGCCAAATTAACGAGTAATCATCAAGCCAACATCCAATTCGGATGATGAAATCGCGGCCATCAACGACTCGGACGCGGACTGACGAGCTATCATCGCCTTAATTAGACCCTCAGCGATGATCACGACAGCTGTTAATTATAGTACGCACGTAGCCTCACGGCAGATGCGTATTATAAATACTGCAGTCTTTGTGCCTCTGATACCTTTATCTGCAACCGTCTTTGATGATGTCTTCGAGCGAGAATCCGAGACGTCAGGCCAATAAACTTCTTGTCCCAGTCATCGCTTCTTCTTCTTCTTCTTCTTCTTCTAAGCGCCACATGTTGGTATTAGTATGGAACAAGTATGAATACCTCCTTTGCACTGGGCTGGGGTCAAGGTTAGGGCTGGGATTGAGGCTAGAGTTTTGGTCTCGAGAAATGATACGAAAAGTGAGCAAGCTAGTTTAAATTGTATTATTCGTTGTGGCTCAGACACACAAAACTGGATTCCTGAAAAGACTCCTGGAGGTTATCCCTGCATCACCGGGAAATGAGTCCTCAGTCCTCAGTACTGAAAGCGTCATTTTTTACATAGGCGAGACATTTGAATTTTTTCTTTGACCTTACGTTGAAAAAATGCACAGTACATGTAAATCCGTCATCGAAATATCATTTTAAACAGCCTGTTAAAGAAACGCCTTATAAGAGAACATTTTTCAAATGACCTAGAGCACAGACATCATCGACATTCGTTGTTGGCGTTTATTTACTTTAAGCGATGCGGTTTCATTTTTGAAAAATCTACAAATATGACCCAAATGGCCATTAACACGAGACATTGTGTCCAAGAATCCAATATTTCGTAAATACGTCCTTGAAATAACCCATTTTTGTGAGCATAATAGACACAAATTGCGAAACATATTTTTGGGAAGTCTACTGTGAATACTAAGATCTGGAAAGCATTCATTGGCACTTCAAGGAAACCCTGTAGCCCGGTGGAGTTCACTGTCGCCAGTAACATCCAAATACATTTACTCGATCAAATTTCTCCCGCTACACGGAAAGGGGTATGCATGCGATTACATCTGATAATTCTATTCGAATTTACTAGTCACAAATCGGTGACTCGGCACGTGGACTTATGGAAACTTCTAGTCCTGCGACGTCTCTATCAGCGAAATCAGGCGAAATTCCCTTTGCCTTAGTCAATCGCATCTCGAACAATATACCATCGACAAAATTACACCGCGCTCTCGTGGCTACTATCCTGTGCATTTGTAATCGTGGAGCGGGGCCTAAAGGTAAACAAACATAGCGAAATTGGTTGCAGTAGAACTAACAAAAGTAGGTTCTACCGTTTTGAAATTGAAAAAAACGGTCAAAAGTGCCGATTTGTTTCATGGCCTTACCACGTAAAAAAGTAAAGCACTTGGACATCCGTCGACATATAAAAGTGCTTTTAAATCAGCGATTACTAGAAAAAGTTTCACAATTAACCAAAAGCATATTGGTCGTAGAATTTTGTTATAGACGTTCAGTTTTCCGACAAGGAAGTTTCATGTTTTGCGTGAGCCCTTATACGTGACCCAAACGGTCATCTGCATGAAAAAATGCCTAAACACTCACTGCTTCGGTAAGTGTTCTCAAGAGAAATAGTCGTTTTGCAGGTTTTGATAAATGCACAGTACAGAACCCATCTTTATGGGCAACCGACTGAAAACACTGAAAATCACGAAGCATTCGTTCTGAAGCCCAGCGGGCTCTACCGTCCGCAAAAACCGCATACTAACTTGGCGCAGGAAAAGTTGTCGAAGTTTGGTTCTGAAGTCCCACTAGAATGCTATCATGTGGTTAGTTTTTTTTAAAAAATGTCGGTAGATGCGAATAAGCTGGCTTTCCAAATATCACGCACTTGCATCTTCCTTACCATTTCAATCCAAAGAGTGACTGTAACACGGGGGAGGAGTGCATATTCAGTAGATGTGCTAACTCATGAAATGTCAACCAACATTTCGAAATGCGTTCTCGTTTCGAAAAGATCAATTGAGTAGTGTTGTAAAACTAATCATGATGCAGCATAAATCTATAATGATTCAGTTTCCTCAGAGTGTCGGCTTTCGAAAGAACATATCGTTTGCTGCATTCAAGATCTATACTCTGCCAAAAATGACTACTTACCTAGTGTGCAATTTTCCCATTGATTTTCGATGCCCTTGAAAATTTAATTATATTTCATAGAAAGCATGAATAAAAATATTCATTCTTTTACTTATTCGGTAGAAAATCACGTCTTCTTCCAATTTCATACTTAAAAGATCAGTATAAGTCGGTTTTAAAAAAGTTGCCAATTGTGAGACTTTTTAATACCGTTAAATGGCCGTTCATGAAACGTCATGTATCTGCATTTACGAATGTGGCTTGTTAAGTTAACAATATTGCTCAAATCACTGCTTAATTTTTTGAACATTATATGGTTTGCTCTTAACACCGTAGAGAAATGCATGGTTTTCTGTACACGGAAAATATACAGCTTGTAGTTTTGAAACCCTGAATGCAAGTGTAAAAGCAGGCCGGTTTCAAAATTATTCGGGAATCATAAAAATTTTTTAAAAGCGAAGTATACTCTTCTTTTGAGTATGAAATCGGAAGAAGACGTGATTTTCTACCGAAGAAGTAAAAGAATGAATATTTTTATGCATGGTTTCCATGAAATATAATTTAATTTTCAAGGGCATCGAAAATCAATGAGAAAATTGCATGCTACTTAAGTACTCATTTTTTGCAGAGTATAGATCTTGCATGCAGCCGAAAATAAGTTCTTTCGAAAGCCGACACCATGAGGTAACTGGATCATTATAGATTTATGCTGCATCATGATTAGTTTTACAACACTACTCAATTTATCTTTTTGAAACGAGAACGCATTTCGAAATTTTGGCTAACATTTCATGAGTTAGCACATCTACTGTACACTAGCCTCCGTTACTTCAGTTATCATTTGCCACGCGCACCCCTCCGCTTGTTTCCAGTCTTGCTTGCTCTCTCTCTCTCTATTAATCTCATCCGGCGGGCGACCAAGTAGACTTGCTAACGGAATTATTCCAACGACGCGGAACTCCGCCGGTTCCACCACAGTGGCCATTCCTTGCGAATTACCACGCGGTACCCTCAGTGGTCTTCCAGTTGTGATCGCGCACCCCATACCCTCTTAATCCAGAGGACGGGGGGTGGGAAAGGGGCATATGTACGCAAAACCTTTACTCGTTTCGCTGCACATGTTTCGAGCGCTGATTGTACTCTCCTCCCCTTCCTTATCCAAACAATTGTATCTTCCTTTTCTATTTAACTTTAATCGCCATTGAACAGCCTGTCAACATGTGAACGAATGGAAACTTCTATTTTTGTGATGTCTCTATCAGGCGAAATCCCCTTTGACTTAGTCAATCGCATCTCGAAAAATATAACCATCGACAAAATGACATCGCGTTCTCGCGGAAAAAATTTCGGAACTCTTGCAAACATTACACACTTAACTGTGTCGGAAAATGCACAAATACTGATTCCCGTAGGAAGTTTACTTTAAATGTATACAAAACTTATGTTTTTACACGCTATTTGGCCTGAGTTGTTAAATTTGTCCGGTTGCTTGCATGGACATGCTGCATGTACTTCTGAAACTGAGATTTGCTCATTTTTGCATGATTTTGTTGGTGTCTTCGACGACTCGAAGATAGAAATGCGCGATTCGCGAAGGTCTAACGCGAGCACAATTGTCATTGCTTCACAAGTGTCAAAACAAAAAGACTCTGACTGGCTGAAACACCATATGAATATTGATTTTGTAGCACATTTGAAATGTTGATAGTTTTCCGCAGATTTACTCGAGTCTGTCGACAACACGGGGGACAGACGTCAAAAATTTATTAAATTAAGTTTTATCCTTTTCCCAAAGAACGTATTTGCTTTCAAATTATATTTCTTGGGATGCCTGCGTTTCAATTTATACATGTAATTGAAAAATGGAGGAGGTTCTTCGGAAAAGTCGAGTTGTACTCGTGACTTTTCGAGCTCGTGACACCAAACCGTCGTCAGACGAATTGATAATATGGTAGAAAGTTAAGTTGACACAGTAGATCAGTTGGCGCGTGACGTGTGAGAGGGGTGGTCCCGAAGTCATGATAGGTTTCTGAGTAGGGGGACAAGGGAAGGGAGAGGAGGCGGAACAACTACGGCACCCTGTTTCGGAGGGGGAGGGTGGATGGTGGATCAGTTGGACTGCGGGCGGCTGTGTTCGCGGTCGTTGATGCGTGATTAGGGCAGGGGTCAGTCAGTCGTGAACGTAGACCCCCGTAATGGGCAATCAGGACAACGTGCCGATTGATACTACCGCATTGGTGGACCTAGCCTCGAGAAATTTACCCCCTCGCCTTGTCTTAGCCATGGCGACGACCTCAGTGTCATTCGAATTAAATCGATGGTCGCATTCAAGGGCATGGGCAAAGACAAGGGACAGGGGGTCTGACCGACGGATGGCTAATTTTTATTCATTAATAAGGGTGCCAAGGCGTCGACCCCTGTAACCAACATACAGGTAAAAGCAATTTACGCACAGGATGCGATAATTTACATTCGTTTGTTGCTCTTTGGGTGGTGGATCCTTCACTGTGGATAGTGCTGCGCGTAGTGAAGAGGCCGGTTTGTGGGCAACGCGAATACCCAAGCGGTTTAACTGCCGGGTGATTATTTCAGAGGTTCCAAGCATATATGGCAGGGAGTAGAATTTTTATGTCACAGTATCTCCATTTGGGGTGGGGGCTTGCGACTTTTTGGTGCCTGAGGCAGTTCTTTATAAAACTGCTCAGATGTCCGTTAGACCGAAATACCCGATACAGGTGAGCAAACTCTTTTTGAGATTGTTGTTGCCTGGTGGAACAGAGTTCGGTGGCAGCTTCCTTATAATGTATATAATATATATGCATTATGTATATATATATAATTAAATGTTAACTAAAATCCCGAAGTGCGTTTTTAATTCGAAAAGATTGCCTAAGTGAGTTCGTGAAAATAATTATCCTGCCATAAAATGCCAAGATATCCCAGTCGTTCCAGGATGACAGCTTTCGAACCAGATCGATATCGATGATGCGTAAAATATGTTCCGCAAAAAATGGCTGCTTAAGTAGTGTACGATTTTGCCATTGATTTTCAATGCCCTTATAAATGTAAATGTATTTTACAGAAAACATGCGCAAAAAGTGTTCCTTCTTATGCTCATCTGATGATAAATCACCTCTTCTCCAAATTTTATGCTTGAAGAGAGAGAGAGTATCTTTTGCTTTTAAAATTTTTCCACTTATGAGATTTTTCGGGGCCGTGAAAGGCCCAATCGTGCAGCATTGCTTCAGAGCGTTTGTTAATTGCAACTTACAAAATTTTAAGAGTCTTACATGTTCCCTTTATAATAGCATGCAGAAATACATGATTTCCCTTGCACAAAAATATACAGCTTGTAGCTCGTAAACTCTGAATGCAAGCGTGATGGGAGGTCGGGTTCAAAATTATTGGGAATCAAGAAAAATTTTTAAAACTGATGGATACTCTTTTTTGAATATAAATTTTGAAGAAAACTTACTTTTCTACCAACCGGGTGAAAGAAAGAATATTTTAATGTATGTCTTTTATAAAACATTTTTGAATTTAAGGAGATATCTAAAATTGACGGGAAGATGTATACTGCTTAAGTAGTCGTCTTTTATACAATAAAACATATACCAGAGATCAATAAAAGACTCATTCGAAAGCCGGTATTTTGTTTTGGCTGGATTATTTTGAGACAGGATAATTCGTGCGACGCTCCTATTTGATTAATCTTACCGAATTGAAAATACATTTGAGGATTTCAGTCAAAATTTCATGAGATAGCATATCTAATGTGATATTGATTCTACTATTTCTTTTCTGTCACTTAAAATTGTGAATTATTAATTGGGCATTTCGATCGACAAATTTTGGCCAGTTTGCCACTGATAAGAAATGTTAGGTAAAGCTAGGCACATTTTATGTGTCAGCTCACATACGGCATATGACGCATAAACCCAGGTCGTTACGGCTGCACATGCGACGTTGAAAAAAATACCGGCATCTTCCCACACTACAATTACAAATCACCGATTTCAGCCAAGGTTAGGCAGAAAACAGCGCTAGATATTTTATGACTCGTTTCAGTCAAATTATGTGCCGAGAGCAACTTCAGGCGTGCGACAGGAAGAACTCAAAATTTAATTCGGCAGTTTTTGACAGGCAGCTCTTGAGTTTTTGTTCTCTTCTCATAAACTCCTTCTTTCTATGGGTGCTGATATAGCTCATGCCATGTTACGGAATGTGCGAGGCCGGTACTTGCAAAATGATAGAAGACTAGAAAAAGTAAAGTTCTTCAAAAGCGTCTAGTCTTGTCTGGGAATTAGTAGGTGTTTTATGAGAAATAAATGCTCTTGCCAAAATCCGGACATTCAGACAACTCTTCTAACACATGACACCCATAAGGAGTAGAAGCGAAGAGACGAGTCCCAGGAAGTAGTCTTGAAGAATGATGCACGATCGCTGAGACAAGAGCTTTATTCGTCTGACGTTTCGGATTCCTGCTCGAATCAATCATCAGATACAACAGCAGATACGGGTGATTCATGCACAAGGGGCTGAAGTAGTTATAGGATGCAGTCGCCATTCTACCGCATACCTATGAATATTCACGGCTCTCCCCCTTTATCAGGGATCGTTGCACTTGGGGTGCTGGCAATTTGATGGCCGACATTCGCGTCGTTCATTAACGACAATTACCAATTAACACACCAAGTGCGACGATCCCGGATGAAGGGGATGAGCCGTGAATGTTCATAGGTATGCGGTAGCATAGCGACTGCATCCTATGAATACTGCAGCCCCTTGTGCATCGATCACCCGTATCTGCTTTTGTCTATGATGATGGGTTCGAGCAGGAATCCGAAACGTCAGGCTACTAAAGCTCTTGTCCCAGCGATCGTGTCTCCTTCTTCAAGACCCATAAGGAATACCAAAGGGGACGAAGGAGGGTGATAAGGTCGTTTTTGGCTCATTTCTATCGTCAGCCAGGCATTCCAGGATTGAGCGCGTCTCGTAACCTGACTGGTGAATGCGCTTTTGCCGATTGTCGATTACAACCAACAGGACAACGGGTCCGTGGCTCGGTGGTAGGAAGTTCGACTTGAAAATCCCCAATTACCAAAGGGTTGGGGGTTTTTATCCCAGATCGTCCGAACCCGGAATTAGGAAAGGCCGGTTGACGATGGTTAATAAACCCTAAACTGTCAACCTAATTTCCCTAAGAAGTACTGGCCAGTATGCGATTGTCTGTGAAACCTTTAAATTAAGCTTTAGGGCGCGACGACACAACATGTCCCCCAATTTTATTAGCGAACGCTCTTACACCAAATGACACTCATTCTCGGCAAAACGCAGCAGTGTATAACAAACAAAACTGCATCGGAATGAGAGAATAATTAAAAATAATTTCAACTACACCATGTCCGTCATTGATTGGTTATCCCTTAGCGAACAGCATACCCATTGATTAAGATGACTTATCAAGTCGTCAGGTATAAAAAGTCTCGGGGGTTTCCATTGGCACTTTGTGTACCCCTGGGTTGTCTACTCTTGAAGCCAAAGTAAATGCTCTCCTAGACTTGGACTCTTCGAACAGCACGCTTCCTAGAAAATAAAAAATATCATATGAGTCTTCCACCTAATGATGGAGCTGTCATTGGTTTTTGCAGACGAAGGCCAAATTCAAAAGGCAATTTGGCGAGCATACGTCTGCTTTCGATAAATTATCTTCAGGCCTGTACATTTATATAGTTATTGAAGTCATGAATTTACAGATACGGGCCATGGGTCAAAGCAACCAAGCCAGCCACCCACCCACCTTCTACCTGGCACTGACTGGAATTGTGCTGTTTCACTCTTCCCCTCCCCTCCCCTCCCAAAACCCGAGCTACAGTTTAATTATCTACTCACCCGTATCTTTTAATTCACTACGTCAGGTCTGAGAAGAATTTATCGAAAGCAGACGTATGCTCGCCAAATAGTGTTTTGAATTTTACAATGGGAATTTTCGTAACTCTAAAAAAAGGTCAAATTCCTTCAATCTTTTTCTACTTACAGACAAGGGACCAGTCGCAAACATTTCGGAGTCGTTTTAGTCCGTTCCCTTTATTCTTGGGCACGATCCATTATTACAACCTCTACTAATATTCAAAACACTTGCTTACTATTCAAGTGTCACCTAATTTCCATAGCGAGGTGATTCTATATGATTTGGCCAGATATCGGAAAACCTTAAATCCAGGTTGAAGGCATTAACGGTGCAAAAAGACACTGCGACAGAAGTGTGAATTGAAATTTTCAGCTGGAGGGCCATTTTTATTGTAAAACAAAAGAATTATCAGAAATATCCGGCAGTCGTAGGTTGCAGGGCCCCACGATAGATCGCTAACGGCTGGTCCGTGACTCACGGGAATGGTGTTGATGGGATTTGACCGGGGGGGGGGGGCAGGGGAGGCAGAACGCGCGTGGGATGAAAAGTTGCGTTTAAGGAATTGCAGAAAACAATCGATTTTCGATCGTAGCAACGAAGGTTTGAGTGACAATCAATAAATAAACAATAAGTACGCTTTAGAAAAGAAAGGAATTTGACTAAATTGCCGATGGTGATTTAAAATCCGGTCAGGCAGCCAAGACAATTCTAGGCAACAGGAACTACAAACGATAAGTGATGTTTCCATTCCCACCCTTTCTTAATCTATGCGTTGGAGTTGTCAATAAACGAAAGCGGACCCACTAAACTAGTTTCAGGCTTTATAATCCTGAAATTTGCAAAGCCTTACAGGGCATGTGTATCAGCCTGCAGAGATTACAAGCAGAATTACTGCGTCATAAGGAGCAGGGTACGAGAGGGTGCTTGCGAACGTCACGAATATAATCGTAACCATGGATTTTTAACGTCCCAAACGGTTTGGTGTTCTGTGTATGAACTTCATATTAATGCATCTTCCGGCGACGTTGTAAAAGCGAGGCGAATCTTATTTTGAATGCGTGACTGTACTAAAACTGACATAGTAATTAACTGGTTGCTAAATGACTGGCATTTATGAACGAGAGAACAATAGACATACCCTCACGCAGTCATCAAGATGGAAGCACAAACCAACTGCTCGGAGATTCATTAGAAATCCCACCCCTTCGAAAGCCATCCCAATCAATCACCGACAGACTTTAACGCGTTTAGCCACCTGCTATGTAACAAAACAATGCAGCTTCAAGATACCCTGCGTAAAAGTGAAAAATAAAACCTAAGAACATATTGTAATTCTGTGTGGTGGAGTCCAGTACAGGCATCCAAGTGATTCGCGTCAGACCTCCATCATCTGTTCGCCACCTCTCACTGCCTGAGGGGGATGTCTGCAATCTGACCAACTTGCGCACGCATCGTAAGGCGTCTTGGAGGCGTACCTGCTAACTGACTGAAAGCCGGAAACGGGAAGATACCAGGGGTCAGGTTGACACTGACTGACGGTCACATCGCCTGCGCAGACGAGAGCCCTCGAGACAGAAGGGTACAGGCGTTGCTGTCTCAAGCCTGTCGGCTTCTGTCGTCAACGTATCAGATACAGTCAAATCCCCCCCGGAGTGGCTGTCTTGAGGGCGTGAGTAAATGCTTCCAGTCTCGTCTGATCAATATTTTCAGCAAAGCACAGCTTTAGGCGCGTCAATCACAAAGGCGCCAGGGCGAAACCAAAAGTTAAGATGGTGTCTGAACAACAATTCGAACAGCAATCTTTGCGTATTAGACTCCCCGCCTGTTAGCAAAATCATACCAGAGATGAGGTGACAGAGTCTCAGAGAGCTGGCCTTGAACTGGGGGTTAGTAAGCCGGTTGGGGAGAGTTGACATTGCCTCGTTGGCGAGACACACCTCAAAAAATGCAATCAGCGAAGAGCCGGGCTATTGCTGGGCCCTTATGAGCTAGAAAATTGCGAAGAACGTTGTCATCGTTGGCGCTATCGGTGGCAAATAGGAACGCATAACATCCCTAGGGGATGAAGAAGGTAGAGTGACAACATCAAAAGCTCATCAGACTGCGAGCACAAACTGAGGTGAGCCAAGATATACAAAGGACGGAGTTGAGATCGGAAGCATGTCGAGGAGCAATGAGATGGGAGGTGGTCTCCACTTAAAATCACCTTGAGAGGATCTGTGGCTGCCTAACGAAAGATCATTCGGAGTTTGCATTAAGACGCGACCCAAACCCCATACAAGAAGCTGAATCTCGAAAGTACGTTTGCAGGGCAGGTAGTAGTCAGTGTTGTTACTTTTTAGTTTCCTCAGAAATCAACTGCGAACTTGGAGAACATCAAGTTTGTACTAAGGTCTATAGTAAGGTCTACTACGGTATCATGTAACCCTAAAACATACTACTAGCTGCCTGTCGACAGTAAATGAATATTACGCTGTTATCCAGCGGTGGCTGATGGAATCTGACCGAAATATTCATACACCAAATCTTGATCTACGCCTCTTAACCTTAGTATAAGCTACTCTATTCCAAGTTAGCAGTTAATTTCTGAAGAAATTAAAAAGCAACAATTTCTAAATTGGCGTATCTACGAGAAAACAGACAGGGAATGCTTGGGGACTCACTGATGAGCCGAACCCTCGCAGCTGTGTTATGCATCGACTGAATATCGACGAAACACGCGTGACTGTGTTTTTAACTAATACCTGTACCCCTCAAAGGTAGTCAGTATGTGATGGAGACAAAAACGCGTAAAGGGGGGCATTGTGGACAATGTCGCATGAACCGTTTGCGGAAGAGCTAGGAGAAGGAACGGCATCATTCTCCCACACTTTGTCGATCCCGAGCATCGTGTGGAACCCGGTGAAGCCCTCCGTGCTATTTTTAGGGTACCTTGGGCTGCCCTAGGTTACTAGGCCAGCGTCTGCTAGCAACAGCAAAAGCGGCTGCAATCAGATTATCAAAACCGGTCTTGTGCACGCAGAAAAACCTCGTTCAGGCTCCACGCTTACCGTATTCGAAGGTCAACTAACCACATGAAACTCCCGCCCTCCTCTCCGCTTTCACACCGCCTGCGTTTTAAACCAAACCTCAATCGATTATTTTAATCATTCACATGTTTGACTTGACCCCCTTCCACGAGAACTGCACTGGCCTGAGGAGAATTTGTTGTTAACCAGTCTTCTGAGTAAGAAGAGGCTTTTGTCAAATTCATTTCGGAATGGAAGGCAGTCAGCTGCATACCCAGCTGCCGCCATAAGATGGAGAAGATGTGTGTAATGAGGAAAAATTTGAAGCATCTTTTCCTGGGTATAAATTTAAAACAGTCATGAACAGCAGAATTTATTGGGGCCGTTCCGAAGAAGCCCGTTATAATATGCCTACCTTTTAAGGGTGACAACGTCTCAAACACAATCAGACGACGCTTGCGTTGCACTACAGAAAGAACGTACAACGCAGCAGAGCTTATCTTCATCTGTTCCACAAAAAGCCTTCCAATTAACCGGGCAAAGGATGCCTTGCCAATGCACGCCACCCCACATTGTGTGTATGAATTCACATGCAATTGCGGATGCAAGTACATTGAGCGAACGCAAAGGCAATTGGCAACCAGGGCCGCTGAGCATTTGCCTAATTGACTTTTCAAACAGGAAAACAAAACCCCCGTTCATCTATTACGAAACACCTGTAAGATAGCGGTCATGTTTTCGACCCTAAGGCATCTTTTCGAGTACTTGTCCGAGCGCAAACAACTCGAACCTTGCGTTATTTGGAAGCAGCTTACATACTGAGGGAGAAACCAGACCTGTGTAAGCGGTTAGATCACGTGATAAATCTGCAATTGCCGTGGTAATCACACCCCTAAGTTACTCCTGACTGTGATTTGTTGATGACATTCATCTGCCTCTTTCCTATATGATGCTTATGTGGACGTCTTATATGATTATTCAATGCCTTGAACCTTGACCTTGCTCATATGCATTGCCATTCTGTACAAATTCATACTGCAGTGCGCTTTCATTCGTTACCTGTGTTATGCAGAGACGGGCTGCAGTTGAAAAGCCGTCTGGAAATTTATTGGCCCCAATAAATTTTGTCGTTCATGCTTGTTTTAAATTAATGGTAAAGAACTTGGACTAGAGGATGACGGTATCCACTTTCAACGGAAACGCGAAAATGACAGTCCAGGACGAGGCGTAAGAGGGATCATGCGCTCATTCACTGATAATCCAATTAAGCACTTGAAGACACGCTGCACACATAGGCGCCCGATGAGGTTCAAAATGCTAAAAGGAGAGGCGGCATCTGGAGACGTGGAAGTTACAGACGATCGAATTAGTGAAGACTACAGTAGATGTGCTAACTCATGAAATATCTACCAAAATTTTGAAATGCATTCTCGTTTTGAAAAGATAAATTAAGTAGTTTTGTGAAACTAATCATGATGCAGCATAAATCTATACTGATCCAGTTACCTCAGGGTGTCGGCTTTCGAAAAAACCTATTTTCGGCTGCATGCAAGATCTACACTCAGCAAAAAATGACTACTCATGTAGTATGCAATTTTCTCATTGATCTTCGATGCCCATGAAAATTCAATTATATTTCATGGAAAACATGCATAAAAATATTCATTCCTTTACTTATTCGGTAGAAAATCACGTCTTCTTCCAATTGCATACTCAAAAGATCAGTATAAGTGGGTTTTAAAAAAGATTCTAATTGTTAAATATTTTTAATACCGTTAAACGGCCGTTCATGAAACGTCATGTATCTGCATTTAAGAATGTGGCTTGTAACGTTAACAATATTGTTCAAATCAACTGATTAATTTTATGAACCTCATATGGTCTCCTCTTAACACCGTAGAGAAATGCATGGTCTTCCGTACAGGGAAAATATACAGCTTGTAGTTTTGAAACCCTGAATGCAAGTGTAACAGCAGGTCGGGTTCAAAATTATTCGGGAATGAGAAAAGTTTTTTAAAACCGAAATATACTCTTCTTCTGAGTATGAAATTGGAATAAGATGTGATTTTCTACCGAATAAGTAAAGGAATTAATATTTTTACGCATGTTTCCCATTAAATATAATTGAATTTTCAAGGGCATCGAAAATCAATGAGAAAATTGCATACTACTTATGTAGTCATTTTTTGCAGAGTATAGATTTTACATGCAGCCGAAAATACGTTCTTTCGAAAGCCGACACCCTGAGGTAACAGGATCATTATAGATTTATGCTGCATCATGATTAGTTTTACAACACTACTTAATTTATCTTTTCGAAACGAGAAAGCATTTCGAAATTTTGGTTGACATTTCATGAGTAAGCACATCTACTGTAACTACATGAAACTGCCGCCCCCCTCCGCTTTCACCCCGCCTGTGTTTTAAATCAAACCCCAATCGATTTTTCTAATCACTCACCGACTTCCTCCGCCGGGGCATCAGGTGCAGTCAAATCCCCCTCGAAGTGGCTGACTTGGCGGCGTGAGTGAGTGCTTTTTACCTGGGATAATCAGTATTTTGTGCGAAGTGCTACTACAAGCACCCTCACTGGAAGGGGGTGGTGTGAAAAGAATCTGGATGTCTGTTGGAGTGACAAGTTGAGCAGCAATTTTCACGTTTCAGACTCCCGACATACAGTGCGTAACCTAACTCATGAAATGTGTCGAAATTTACGAATTATTGCCAATCACGCGCAAACCGACACCATTTCATGAGTCGAATGTCTATGTTAATTAAGTCCAAGTTTAAAAGAATTAAAGACGTAAAAGAAATATTAAAGGCAGTGTTGCGTTGTTTAGAAATGCCGATTTATTTTGAAAAGCGTGATATCCCGAGAACGTCAGAAATGGCTCTAAGTTAGTGAACTTCGTTTTTGGAGGCAGGGAATGTATTCTCGTGCCAAAACGTAGTAAATATGAAAGTAGAAATAAAATGAC
Source organism: Spirometra erinaceieuropaei (assembly GCA_902702965.1). Taxonomy (NCBI): domain Eukaryota; kingdom Metazoa; phylum Platyhelminthes; class Cestoda; order Diphyllobothriidea; family Diphyllobothriidae; genus Spirometra; species Spirometra erinaceieuropaei. The sequence goes on from CACRXP010000122.1 coordinate 655,210, forward strand.
ATGTAATGATAGTGTTTTAGTGAAGTTCACATCTAAATATCGTTTAATAATTAGTGTAATTCCATACATGACGGTTTGTCAACTTTCAAAAGGCAATTTGGCGAGCATACGTTTGCTTTCGATAAATTCTCTTCAGGCCTGTACATTTATATGGCTATTGAAGTAGTGAATGCAAAAGATACGGTTTGTCAACTGCCTACATTGTGAGTGTAGATTCAAAAACAGTCTTTCAGGGTTTCGTGTTATTTTTGACTCGTTTTTGTTAAATGAAATGGGGTTCACGAATAGAAACTGGGCTTCGCTCGATTTCACCGATGGGGACGTCGTAGGAACAAAAGTTTTCATAAGATGACACGCGGTGAGGCCGGTCGGTGCTAATAAATTTAAATAGAACTGACAGGCGTGATCGTTATAATACCATTTTGTGTTTGCAGAGAGAACTTTTCTTCCGTTAAATTAATTTACACTTTTCCTTCGTTTTGGATTACGTTGAGCTCCAGATCGGCCTCGAAATATTGCTGAATACTTCATAATTTTCAGTGTGTTCGCCCGATCTTCCGTAAAGACAGATTCGGAATCACCTGTTTGTTGAGAACATTAAAATAAATTTTTTTCTAAAGACATTTACCTAATTAGTGAGTCTTCAGGCGTTCCTTTTTCACGAAGATGGTCGTTTGGGTCACATGTGAAAACTCATTCAAAAATCAAACTTCATTGTCGAGAAAAGTGGCTGTCCCCAACGAAAGTCAGCAGTAAATATCCCTTCGATCAGTAAGACAACTTCTGTTAATAAGTTACCTCTTGAGGAAGTGCTTTATTACTGCATTCCGTTTACGGATTTCTGTGTACTTTACATTTTTGCACGGTGAGGCCAAGTAAAAATCTGACACTTTTGGTCGTATTTCTCGCGTCCCGTATCTGTTTCCGTTATCAGATTTCATGAGGTAAGTCACGCACGGTATTAGCGGAAGCCTACCAGAGCTGAGATGACAGAGACTCGGAAAGCTGACCTTGAACAGAGAGGCACTTTGCAGCCAGTGGGGGTGACGTACACTTTGAAAACAATTTATCGGAATGTGTATGGACAAATTATCCAAGCTGGCCCCAAATTTTGGCGGTATACTGGACGCAAGTACTGAACTTCAAAAGCCAGCGACACAATGACATAGGCAGAACGGCATTACCGACAAAGGCAACGGAGACTGGAATGGCCATTTCTGGCTTATTGGCCGTCGTCAGCCAGTCATATCCAACACCGGTGTGAAACACTCGAGGCTCGAACTCGCGACCTGTTGGTTATAAGTCCACGCCTCTAACCTATGGGCTATGAGCCCGTTGCCCTGTCGGTTTCGATCGGGTATATACAATGGTAGAGGGCGCTCACCGATCCTTCTTACGGAACTCTCTCGTTCCGTTGTGCCTAACAGGCTCTCTCTCGAGTTCAACTATCGATTCCTACGATGTCCACTGCATGAATTAGTTTAGAGTGATGGTAAACTTGCGCTGCATCTGCCGCACTCTCTCCCATTCCCTCACCCGGGGTACAATGTCATGACCAAGTCAAGAATACCGGAGGGGAGGGGGAGACCACAGGTGATTGACACCGCCAAAACTGTAACTAGGCGTACCTGCACATTCCCTGACCCACAGCAAACAAGTGACCGGGGTTTTAAGCAGCAAAAAATACCCGGGGCGTTAGAGGTCCCAGTTGGCGCGGAGCGAATCGGCGTCTGAGCGTGCCATCACACCCCGAATGTTAATATTTTTGCGTGCACATTCCTGACAAAGCCTGCCAGACTCTGATGTAGTCCTCGTGTTGGTACAACGGGACCCGTTTTAGAGGCTCGACAGCAGCCATCAAATCAGTCATAAACACAGTTGAGTAAAGGTGCTATATCGATGGGATGAGACGCACAGCAATAAACCAGAGGTCAAGGTCGCCAAATTTCATTATCTTCAGGGGTTGTTCAGAGCAAATGGCTACCTGCGCAGCTTTATCAATGTGCATTTTCAACGAGACGAGAGAGGGGGCCACACCAACCCCAAATTTTGGTAGGCGCTGCCGCATGTGAAAAGGTGTCGGAAGACGTCAGTCGCCTCTTCGAGCCACTTAAAGTTCGATTAACACACAGGCGGGAGGCAATTATCACGCGTCAGGTAATGAGGCCGAAGGACTCACTGCCACGGCAGGAAACGTCAGAAGTTATCTACCGGATGTGGTGCAGTTGTGGGCAAAGCAACTACGGCAGAGCAACTAGGAGATTACCCAGGACGCGGGTGGCCGAACACGCAGCAGCAGCTGTGAGCAGAATGCTAGCTCTCAGGTCGCGGCTCATTCCACAGGACCCGATTACACCCCTAGGTTTGATGGCGCCAAAAGTCTCGCAAGGGGCGACAACCGCGTGAGTTGCGAGCTACTTCGGTCATGCTTCTCTGGCCAGCAGTCAATAAACATGCGTAATGACTTCGCGCCTCCATATTCTGGACCGAGACTGCCTGGGTAAAGTAATTAGCCGCAGGGAAAGTCGCGGGCGACCAACAGATACAGAGGCATTGCGCTATTAATCAATAACGGTGATAAAGTTGCAACGATTAACACGTCAGATGTTGACTGACGAGCGATCATCACATCAAATACGCCCCTTCCCAAACGATGGACTTCAGTGCTGTTACTTATAGTACACAGGTGTTTGTGTGGGAACTACGCCCTTTAAATGCTGCATTGTCATCTTTATCTGCTACTGTTCCTGGTGATGTTTTCGAGTGCGGATCCGAAACGTCGGGCGAAAAAACTTCTCGTTCCGGAAAACGCATATTATTACCACTACGAACATACAGGATTCGGCTTCGACGAGGCAACTGCGCACAGATGGCCTAAAACGTCCAGAGCGGTCACTGATATGCTTTAAGCATTATGTTATTGCCTTAAACGTAACACCCCCTTGCCTCAACAAGCGATATATAAGCAGTATTCTCAAATTTGATTCGATAAGTTCCGTCTCGTGGTCGAGGCGGCTTGTAGACGCTCTGAATTTGGACCGCATACGTGGATAAGAGAGCAAATCAAGGTCACTGCCCCCGATGCTTTACATCGCAATGCACGGAGAATCATCAGGGGGGCGTGAAAAAGGTCGTGTGATGCAGGCAAGCGGATGTTAACCATCTGATCATCACAACAGCACTCCTCTCTATGTGCATTTTACAGTGCAAATTGCTATGAACACCTATTGCGCTAACAGAGGGAACTTCCGGAAACATACTCCCATTTTGCACTGATAAAGCCAAAATGTTAAAAGTGAGCTCAGTTACTCTATCTGAAACCTGTTCCACTTTCCACATTTGTGCAATTCATAGTGAAAATTTCAGTCACTTTCTAAGGGTGTGGAACTGCAGGCTCGCCCAATACCCCCTGAAGTCTCGGTGGTTGTATATCTAGTAGGTCGTAACGGTTGCAACTCACCTACACGGACAACAGGCTTCAGCTCGGAGCCCGGACACCAACTCCCAACACGCAACACATACTGGGAGACTAACCTCATCCCTGAATTGCGAAGAACGTCAGTCCGTGTCCCAGGTATTTCGCAGACCACACGGTCCCCGAAACGGGACCGGGGGTAAATGCACTGGACCAATACGGGAGCCATATCGGATTCTGGTAGGCGTTATCGGAACCGCACACCGTGACATATGTCGACAGTTTGATGTGCGGTGGTAGACCCGGTTGTCGGCAGACGTCGCGCACACTGGGACCCCGACCGCCCCCATTGTTGTTGTTGTTGGAGTCGTTTACTAGATCTGATGCAGTTGCGGACAAAGCAATTACGTCGGAGAAACTGGGGAATTACTCCGTACGCGAATTGTCGAGCACGCAGCAGCAGCAGCAGCAGCAGCAGTGAGGCGGGGAGACGCTAGCTCTCAGGTGGCGGCTCATTCGACAGGACCCGGCCATATTTTCAAAGTTCAAGAGGCCGAAATCCTCGCAAGGGGTGACGACCGCGTGAGCCGCGAGCTGCTCCAGTCATGGTTCTCAGGCCCGCAATCCATCAACGAGCGCAATGACCTACCGGTATCATATCCCGTGTTGAGATTTTTCCTGGGCAAGGGAATCAGTCACGTGGGGAGGGCGCGGGCGAGCAATTATCCAAGTGACAGTGAGTCAAGTTGCCGAGCCATCATCACACCAGCATCCAGCACGGATGACGAAATCACGGCCATTAATGGCTCTGACTCGGACTGACAAGCCACCACCGCATCAATTACGACCCCAGCGGGGATTGCGAGAGTTGTTAATTACAGCGCTCACGGCAGCCACGTGATATAAATACTGCACTCCCTATGCCACCATCACCTTTATCTGCGACTGTCTCTGATGATGGATTCGAGTGAGAATCCGAAACGTCAGGCCAATAAATTTCTTGTTCCAGTGATCGCATCTTCGTTTTCTCGTCCTTTACTGTATGGACTAGGGGATGTGAAGTGGAGCGCCAAGGTATGGGCTCGACCGCGCCATCCACCTACATCCTTCCCCGCCTTCGGTCTTCTTGACTCTGTCTTGACACCAGGCTCAAGTAAGGGAGTAGGGGAGAGTGAGGAAGATGCCGTGAAAGTTTATTATCACTTTAAAATAATTCACGCACAAGTCACCGTCTCTGTGCCCACCATGATGGGGAGCACACGGTGGACATCGTTGGCAGCGACGGTCGAACTGTCGGAGACTATATCCCCTTGCCTGAATGTATATCGTTAGTTCACCTGAGGATGACTGTGGTGCACTGAATGAGAGGAACTTTGGGACGACTGAACAAGCTGGAGAGACCGCCGCCCCCCCTCTCGAGCGTTGTCCGTCCGCGCCGGCAAGTGTCTGTCGTTGATACCTCACCAGCCAGCGGACAACAAAAATCGGACAGCTGCAGAACAAGGACAAAACCTAAAGACTCGGAAAACCGCGCAAACGTCAACTCCATTTCCTACATCGCGCAAGCTCCAACAGTTGGCTACGGACTCTGTTGCTCACACTGCCATCCAGCCAGCAGGCTTGCTCAGCTGATCGCTCTGTTGAGTAAGGAGACACGATCGCTGGGACAAGAGCTTTATTAGCCTGACGTTTCGGATTCCTGCTTGAACCCATCATCAGAGAGAAAAAGGCAGATACGAGTGGTTCATGCACAAGGGGCTGCAGTATTTATAGGATGCGGTCGCCATGCTACCGCATACCTATGAATATTCACGTTTCCACCTCCCCCTTCATTAGGAATGGTTGCACGTGGCGTGATGGCTGTTTGCTGGCTGACATTGGCGTCGTTAATCGCTGCAATTTCATCACGTGCGTTGGATGTTGGTGTAATGATTGCTCGAACATCTGACGCACTGACCCTAGTGAAAGCCATTGGGCTCCAAGCTGGAGAGACCACCCCCCTCTCAAGTGTTGTCCTTCCGTCGCTGATACCGTACAAGTCGGCAGACAGAAAATTGCGGGACAAAACTGAAGAACCCTCACTGGAACAAGACCAAGAGACCCGAAAAACCGCGCAAACGCAAACTCCATTTATTACGCAGGGCAGAATCCGATAGTGGACAACGGACTTTGTTATTGACACTGCCAGCCAGTCAGCAAGCTAACTCAGCTGATCCCTCCGTCTTTTTCGGAATGTCCTAGGGTGTCTTGCAACCCCAATGTGTACTACTAGCAACCTGTCTGAAGTTTATGAATATTATACGGCTATCCCGCTGTGACTGATGAATTTCGACCCAAATATTCCTACATCAGATTTCGATCTGCGCCCATAGCCCTTAGTATAATCCGATCCACTTCAAGTTCGCAGTTAGTTTCTGACGAAATTAAAAAAAACAACAATTTTTAACTTGAAGTATCTACTAGAAAGCAGACAGGGAATGCTGGGGGACCCACTGACTAGCCGAACCCCTCGCAGCTGTGTCATGCAACGGCTGAATATCGGCGAAACACGCGTGTATGGGCTTTTCGCTAGTACTTATGCTGTGAGTATGGTATCCCCATAACCTATAATATACTACTAGCTTCCTATGGGCAATTAATGAACATTACGCGGTTCTCCGCTGTGACTGATGGGCCGCGGCTCAACTATTCACACATAAACATTTCGGTCTGAGTCTATAGACCTACAATATACTGATCTACTCCAAGTTCCCAGGTAATTCTTGAGGAAATTACAAAGCGTATATACCGGAAGTGGATGCACCAGACGAGACCAGTCACTGTTTTTTTGCAAGAAAGTCATCAAGACAGAAGGTTATTTTGGCGGCATCGTAAGCGTGACTACTGCTCCCCATCCGCATGTGTTTGTCTCATCGCCGGCGCGGAGATAAACTAATTTATTATTAACAACACTGAAGCCTGCGGCCCCCCCAAGCAGAGCAAAGGTTAGCGGACTTGGTGAATGCCGCAACCCCAGACAACAGAGACCTAACCGCATGGTCTGTCAGCCGGCGTATCGACTTAGGATACAGAAAAAAGCCCTGTTGTTGTACAGGGTGATTGTTTTACTTCCGCAAAAAAACCGACATCGGGCTCTCTTCGTCGGAATATTCTGCCGGTTTCTGACTTTCGTCGACCGCTTTCTCGACCCCTCTGTATGTATGATCGCATTTACTCCCCCCCCGTTTTCACTAGATTCTGAAGCACCTACCTCGAGAATATTTCCTTAACCCATTCAAAACAAATGCGAGATAAAGCCGTCCCCTGCAGCCGGTTGGCAAACACACTACCAAACCCTCGGAGTTAGCACAGGATAAACAGCATTGCTACGAATAAGCACCACTTAAAGGACTTCTACAGGCCTATCTGAGTCGCAAATCTGCCGGTCTTCTAATCGCCTGCCCAAGATGATTTTATGGATAGAATGACACAACTGGCCTTCAGGTATTCAATGCTAGAAAACGCTGTATTCGAAAATCCATAGCTCTGCGAGGCTTGTTGCCCTATGTATGGTGCATATGTTGGTAGTTCGGTAGGCCCAATGCTCCGAAAAGAGACGGACAAGTAGACTGTCTGTTACGCCGAAATGTATGATTATTTTGCATTTTGGTACTATGCAGTACTTTAGATCTAACCAGGCCATGAGTGCCAAAAGACACTGCCGGTTTTTTAGTCCATGACTGAGGTGCGTTTTCATTGACCAACAGACTGCCCCCGGATCTACGCTCCATGACACTCCTGTTTTGGGACATATTTGGCAAACCTTATGAATGAAAGACTCATTTGAGGAAATACTCTGCCGGCGAAGACAGGCGAGTATACGATGGCAGTTCTTCACTCAACTTTGGACCTCAGCCAAAGCTTCTAGTTCGGGTGATCTGGAGCTCCAAGCTGGATTAGGTTGTTCTACGGTTAAGTTTCTGTCGTTTAACGTGCGGATATACGAACGAGCTGTAGGAAGTGGTAGGTAAAGGGCGCCTTGTCCTATTTATCCATACTTAAGTCCCCACACTGTCGCCTCTTGTTGTCGTTAACCCATCAGACCAAACACTGCTCAGTCGTTTGTTGTACATCAACATACCCCGCCCAGGTTTACATTTTGAGCAGTTCTCATCATTACTTATCGGCATGTAATGCTCATTGGATCACAGTGAGCACTACTCACAAACCACTTTACTTTGATAAGTCGTCATTCTGCATTTCCAATCTGAAAAGACCTAGGTTTTCAACTCGGTTATGTCTCCGCGAACCTTGAGGGGCACTGGATTCGAACTTTACGCAAAATACCCATTCCAGTCTGGGCGATGGTCTCGCATGGCTACGAGCACCCTGGGTCGCAGTTGACAGAACCTGTGCCCGTGGGTCGGCGGTAGAGAGCAGAGATTTTAAAAGCCCCGATCCCTGCTTACTTCTTAGGCCTTTTTAACATTCAGCTGAGGCACTGCCAGCGGGGGATGACACGCAAGTCAGGAATCAGCAAGCTAGTCTCCTTTGTCCTGCTCAGTGAGCTCATTAAATAGGAGTATTTTCCTGTCGAAATCGAACCCGAACCCCCTATGGAAGACAGAGACAATACGACCCCGACACGAAGAGGTTTTTTTCGGTGTTAAGTGGTGTATCTGCTTGTTTGAGCACAGATACATGTTTCCAGGGCAATTTTTCAGAGTATGACATCAGAGTAGCATTTCTACGACTGCATCACGGTTTATTTATGTATCCAGCATTTGACACAGTAACATTACCCCTCCACTGGTCATCTGCCCGTTTAGGCATGCAAACCCGTGTCCATAAACTTTAAAAAGTTGAAGCAATCCTCACTTTAATTTATGAGGTAGTGCTATCTTAAACGGATAATCTGCTAATTAACAGCAAGAGCTCAAAACACCTAAACAAGATTTCAACATGGCTAGATGAGTTCAGGAAGCCCTTCGCGGGCATCATCACCAAGGAACTGACCTGCATCAGGTAGAGATTGACGTTTTGAACAGTTGATGCCATGTGTTTGTACAAAAATAGCCCAATTTGGAGGCCTGAGATATGAACGTCTGCAATAACATCAAAATAAATGCTCTCTTGACAATTCATTTTCCTCGACGTGTAGAAACAACGACAGAGACCTGTCTTTTCTCCTTCCGCACCTTTTGATCCTTGCTTTGTGCTATTTGACTGGGCTTTTGGACCCGTCGTCTCTCTAAGGACCTTTGTCGGGCGACAGCCAGCTGTGGCAGAGAGCTTAAGTCATCCTTCTTGCCAAGTTTTACTTTTACAGCGTCTCCATGCCAGGGTTTAAAGAAAACCGTCATCGCTCCCTCTTCAGAAGACGAGGAGGGGGAGGAGGAGGAGGAGGAGGTAGGAGGAGGGGCTTGGACGGGAGGTGGGACGGAGGAATCCTTCCTGGGCAAACGGTTGAGGACGGAGAAGTTGGACCCAGTCTGCATCCTATATTCTGCCAGCCGGTGGTCGTCCTCTAGGAAAAATCCATTGCAGGAGAGATCAAAGGGTGCGGTGACCTGGCCGGTTTCGCAGAGTTGGTCCTTGAAACTGCGCACTGTTTGGCTGGCCCGTGCCACCACAACAAAGGACCCTCCCTCCGGCAGGAGGATGCGTACAGGCACAATGTCCGGTTTATAGCCCAGACGCACATTCAGCGTGACGATGGCGTTGTCCGTGATACCGTACTCCCGCAGGGCTATTCCATCCTCCAGTAGGAGGCGACGGAAGGTGAGGAACTGCTCCTCTCCGCTGATGGCTCTGACCTTCTCAATTTCACCCTTCAGGTGCTTAACTATGGCGTCCGCTTCCACCTGCACTGGGAAGGACTTCCCGTGTCTCGGTTCGATAGTCAACTTCATCGCTCCCGCTCTCGCTCTCTGTGTATGTGCGCGGCTGCCTCTGCGAAGAGCTTGCAGGCCTCTTCTGTGTCGAACCCGCTCTCTGATCCACTGTCAGGTCCTGCTGTCGATACGAGGTTATTTAACTGCGAGGATCCTTCCCGCACAGACGAATCGTGAGGGCCGTCTGGCGTCGCCTCGTCGCACCTGCTCGCACGCGTGCGGGGTGCGTGCGTTTGCGTCTTAAGGATGAGTAATTACACCGGCTCACCTAAACGACGCCGGGTACAAACCCGGCTAACAGCTGATAGGGCTTCGCCTGACGATGACGCCGCCACAGTGATGCGCAAGCACGGCAAAAAAGCACAAGTCACCTCAAGCTGGTTTCGGGGGGGAGGGGGGGCAGCGAGACATCGATCAGAAGTGTAGGCACTTCGGTCAAGTTGTGATCGTACCGCGCACAAGTGCAGATTACTGCCTGCACAAAATGAAAAGCAGATCCTCCCGGTGTCGCTTTGCTGCGGGATAAATACCTTCCCAATAGTGCATATTTTGAACTGGTTTTAGTGAATTATTTTCCCTCTACACGACACTGAAGTATTGATTTTTCCGAGAGTCGTGTGAGCATCTTGCCACCGGAGGTAAAAAATTTGTTTTTTGAACTATACGAAACGCTCGGTCAGTGTGTATTTCGGGAGAATTCCGAAAGTGCTTAAAATTACGAAGTCTCCTCTAACCAACACTCGCCGCCTTCTTTCAGACGAAAAATTTTTGCTATAAAAATATTGTAATAGATGAGCCCTTTTTACGACCTTTAGGAATAAGACGAATTTAGGTGTCATTTATTATACGCAGCACAATGCCTAAAAAATCGATAAAATGTGCTCGAGTCAAGCAACTATGAATCGCCTCATTCTTCGTTAACCCCAACCATGGCTTCTTTTTGAAATGCGAAAATTGCGCACTACTCATAATAAAATTTAACTACCAGTTTATATAACCCATTTTACTCATAAACATACATGCATTATCGGTAGTATTTTTTCCTAAGACCCTATTTGTGATTGGAAAGAAGTATCTTCAGCGGAATCCGCTGTGCGCTAATGCTTACTAGATTAAGCAAATAAATTTATCAGTTTATTTAAACGGATTATGAGGTCATTTAACTGCGAAATACCCAACGCTAACCAACTGTGCTGATGTCAGCTGAACTTCTGCCGGATTTGCCTCGAATTACACCCGCTGACTGGTCGATTTTGTATTGTGTTCAAAAATGTCCGCCTTTTTGAATTCGTATGGGACTTGTTTTGCTACTTGTCGCAGATACGGTCGCAGGGATTTTAATGCTTCTTGTCATTGAGATACTGTGCTGACCTACAACAGATTTACTTCCCGTCATAACTTATTGCATCCATCTTGTAAATGTGTGAAGCCTGTTTGTGTAATTTCTCCCGTGTCCTGATCATGCCATCACCTCGAGTTTTGATCTGAACATTCGAGACATGTGATCCAAGACTGGACTGTCGTTGATGCGGATCTGTAAAATGAGTCACCTATGCAAAGTATCTACCCTCTGTCTGACTCAGCAGAGGACATGTATGGAGCTTCCTTCCGGAGTTACGCGGTCTCTTCACAAGCAGTGAATTCAAATACAGCCTCGTTTAATAGTAGTGAAAATCCGATTCCCAGGTGGCATAGCAGAAGAAGAGTGGGCGTTCACCGGGAGGGGTTTATTTGAGATCCGACGTTTCGGGTAGTTTGCTCGTCTACCCATCTTCAGGGACTGGGAGGTCCTGTGCACAGCACTCCTTATTATGGCGCCCTTTGTCCAATGCGTGATCCGCCAATGCCGCCTGTGTGGCTGCATCCAACCCTCATGTCACCGTGACCTGAATCGCCCCCGTCGGCCGCGGTGATGACTGACGGCCCCGATTGTCCCGCGCCGTGACTGTCCCCCGCTAAGAAGGTTCGTAAAGTCAGATAAGGGGAAGGCAAATTGATGTGGCGGTTGACAGAGCGGTCGGTGGACATCCAGGCTTCTTGCACTTGCCTTGCTGTGTGATCGCTGCCCCGGCCCACAATCTCAACGGCGTCAAGAAGGCAAGTGCAAGAAGCCTGGATGTCCACCGACCGCTCTGTCAACCGCCACATCAATTTGCCTTCCCCTTATCTGACTTTACGAACCTTCTTAGCGGGGGACAGTCACGGCGCGGGACAATCGGGGCCGTCAGTCATCACCGCGGCCGACGGGGGCGATTCAGGTCACGGTGACATGAGGGTTGGATGCAGCCACACAGGCGGCATTGGCGGATCACGCATTGGACAAAGGGCGCCATAATAAGGAGTGCTGTGCACAGGACCTCCCAGTCCCTGAAGATGGGTAGACGAGCAAACTACCCGAAACGTCGGATCTCAAATAAACCCCTCCCGGTGAACGCCCACTCTTCTTCTACAGCCTCGTTTCTGTCAATTCCGTGTAACGTTTGTGTAATTGACGACAAAATTCTGAAATTCGTTTTCGAGTAGAATGATTGCGGGGTTGGGGTTGTAATACTGATTACCGCGCAGTATAACTCCAAGATATTTCAATGGCGCCACGATGCGGGTGTTTGAATGCGCTTCCATATCGCATGTGTGCAAAAACCGCACTTGAAAAATACCTAAACAGTTTAATTTCTTTCCGCCGATTTTTGGTATCTTTAAATAATCAAATATATTTTAAAGAAGACATGGACTAACTATTCTTTCGTGTGTTCGTTTTGTAGCAGATTACGTCTTTTTCAAGTTTTATGCTAGGAGAGAAAGTATCTATCGGTTTTGAGAAAAAACTTTTGCAATCCTCGAGTAATTGTAAAGCTGGCTACAACTGCAATTGTGAATGGAGTTCACAAACTGCATGCTGTACACTTTCGGCGTAAGGAAACTTATACATTTCCGTATTAAATTGAGTAGATGTCATATAAAGCTCAAAGAGTATGCAATGAAGGTGGGCCATGTTGTATACTTCATAAGCAGCGTTATTAAACGCACAGTTGTGATGCGGTATGAATGAACATTTCACGGTCTTAAAAACTCCTAGGTACAAACTAAGGTTAGCAAACGCAAGAAGCTGTTTCACGACTGTTACAACCCGCCAGAGTAAGCAGTGTCCATCGACCCAAGGCAACAATTCATCGTCGTTTGATGCAACCCAAAAACATAGTACCACTTACTGAAACCTCAGCAGTTGTCTATCAAATGCGTTGTAACGATGGAGACTGTAACTACGCTGGGGAGACCGGATGGAAATTGAAGACGGCCTACATGAGCAAAAACTGGCAACTCGGGGACAAGACCCGAAATCCCAGTTTGCTACTCACATCGGAGAAACTGGCCACAGTTTTGACTTTCAAAGGGTAGCCGACTTAAGCTGGGACATCTCAGGGACAGAGAATCTTACACTTGAGACTTGGTGCTCAGATGTCAACTCTATCAAGAGGCATATAGACCTTTCTGCGACCTATAAAGTCCTACGTCATTACATCCGCCATGACCAGAACATGACTGTCTCTTGGAGCTTAACAGTACTGAGCAAACACGGACCGTCGACCAATTCACCCAAGAGGAGAGCACAAGTCCAGCCGACCCCCGCTGAGATGACGACACAACTCAGGAGGCCGACAACGTTCACAGGCAACTTTTTAAAAAAATTATAAGTTTATGTTTAAAGTTTTTCTAAAAAAGTTTCTAAGTGTAAGATTTTTCAATACCATGAGATGCCTGTTCATAAAACATCGTGTCTCTGCATTTACTAATGTAGTTTGTAAAGTTTACAATACGGCTCAAATTCACTTCTAAATCTTATGAACTCTGTATAGTATCCTCTTAATATCGTAGAAAAATTTGTGGTTTCCCGTACGCGGAAAATATAGGGCTTATAATTTGGAAACTTTGAATGCATGTGTAACATCAGGTCGGGTACAAAATTATTCGGGAATTGGGAATGTTTTTGAAAACCGAATTATACCCTTTCTTCAAATAAATTTTTTTTCTTTCGCTGCCTTGGCTTTCTAACTGTTGTCTGTGAATGAGATAAATATTAATATGAGATAATATTTTTGTTCATGTTTCTACAAAATGCATTTAAATCTATTCGGACATCGAAATTCAGTCGGACGGGTTTGCACTACCTAATTGGTAACCCTTACCGGTTGTGGATTTAAGAGGCGGTTGGAGAGAAGCGTATTCAAAAAACGGCATTCTGGCATGACTGAAATACCTTTGCATTATGCTACATGATAATAAATATTACCAACTCAACCAAGTAGTCTTTTCTAATTGAAAGCACATTTCAGTTAACGTTTCAATGTGAAAGATTAATGACAACGCTCTCGCTCCACAACATCTCAGCAGGAGAGCGAAAAGTGTCGTCGGTAAGATGTAGTTCGGTAGCCCCACCTGATGGACACAATCCTATTGGGGTTGGGGTCAAGGATTAGGGGTTAGGGCTGGGGGTTTGATTAGGGGTTAGGCGTTATGGTTAGGGGCTAGGGTTAAAGGTTATGGTTAGGGTTAGGGGTTAGGGCATCTATTTCTCAAGCATGGAAAGTACAACCATGCACTCCCAAAAGCTTTTCTTCTGCATACAACTACTTGACCTCGTCGCCTGTGCGCCTCCCGTCTCCACCTGTAAAAACTCCCTATTACCACCGGTCCCATATTACAGGTGACTGAGGTTTGTTTACTTCAGGTGGAGCCGTCAAACCACATCCGACCAAGTCATCCCCATGAATCATAACCAAAATGAATTAAACGGTTCTCGGGTACAGCGGAGTGCCTAAACGTTATGCACAAATAGAAGCATAGTTGCGTCCTACGATTCAAGGTGGCACAGTTAGGGGTCAGCAGATCTGGGAATTCCGAGAGGATCATTGAGAAGATCGAGCAGCTCAAAATTAACTAACTGGCCAGTGGCGGGCTGACCGACATCCCCGAAACGTCAAAATAAATCTGTTCCGGTGAACCACTTCTCAAAAGACTAAAACATCAGACACATATGAACGGCTTAATCTTCAGCTTTGTAGACGCATCGCCTCACCGAAGTGGATTGATCACCGATCTCGCGAAAAGGAGGGTAGGCGGACCCGAAATGCATCTTTCGTGTAAAATAATCCAGTCGTTATGACGGAGATAATAGGCAGGCACTAGAACAGAAGGCCAGCCTCCATTTGGAAAAAGAATACCGATGCCTGTGGAAGGAGCTCTGTCCGCTGCACAGAATGCCAATATTTGGGAAGTGGAGCGTAGACATCTGGTGGGCATTTTCATGCTGATGGACTTCTGTCCTTTCACAAAATACCTCGATGGACGGCAAGACACTGGAGTAGGGATACCTCGCCCGTCGGTAAACAGCTGGCCTTGCGTAAAATTCCCCGAGGGCGGGGGTGGTATTCCCGTGTATTAACCCCACCCCGAACCTCAACCCTTGTCCTAACCTCCCTCGAATAGGTGAGGATTCCTCTTCTCGTTTCCTACCCCCGACTGTAACTCAACAGAACCGTCCGTGATGGACGGACTGAGTATGACAAGGGCATCCCCACATCCTGTTTGGAATCGTAAAAATATGTGCTACGTCGATAATAATCCTCTCCGCCTAAGATCGATAGACGTTGCGGAGAGAGGGGCTGCCCAAAACACCGAATATAGCTTATGTTTGATGAAGTTCACGGATGGTTCTTACTACATGCTTAATGCTACTTAAGTAAGATTTCCAGTTTTAATTTCCATTTTCAAATTTCAGGCAACCTTTTGTGATCTGAATCCCATATTTATAAGATAAGGTAAACTGTTCAATCAAAGATAGGCCTAGAGGGATGAACCATGACAGGCAAATAAAACATAGGCTGTTGGTGCGCATGGCGAAGGGAAGGGAAGTTAGCTAAGCAGATATACACTGGATACAACTACCTCCTCATCAACAACCTCTTTCACCCTCGGATCCTCGCCCGTCGGTAATACAGGTGGTCATGCGTAAAATTCCCCGAAGGGGGAGAGGATGGTATTCCCGTGTCCTAACACCCAACCCGAACCTCAACCCTTACCCTAACTTCCCTCGAATAGGTGGGGATTCCTATTCTCTTTTCCCACCCCCCCGACTGTAACTCAACAGAACCGTCTTTGACGGGCGGACTGAGTCTGACAAGGACATCCCACATCTCGTAAGGGCTTTTTCTGCGCAACTCGTCCGCCAACTTGCAGATGGGATAGGTGGATGGCACGGTTGAGCCCGCACCTTGGCGCTCCACTCCACACCCCCTGGTCCATACAGCAAATGACCAGGTTTTAACCAACAACAACAACAACAAGGGGGGCGACAGGGGTCCTAGTGTGCGCGACGTCTGTCGGCAACCGGGTCTGTCACCGCACCCCGAAATGTTGTCGGTTTCGACTATGTCCGTTGTGCGCTCAACAGCAAGGCGAGGCAGGGACGATGACATAGGCGTGAGTTAGTTTATCGTGATAGTAGACTTTCATGACATTTGCCTTACTCTCTCCTTCCCACTCCCCACCTCGACCCGATGTCAAGGTGATGACAGAATCAAAAGGACTGGATACAATTACCTCCTCATCAATGATCTCTTTCACCTAAACAACCGGGATAAGAAGACGTGACTGCAGCCTCGCTTGAATTACCGGCAACGGCTGTTGCTTAAGGTGGAATCCGTGCGGCGTGCTACATGGCAGAGGCGATACTTGGCGGGAAGGGCTGGATAGAACACAAATAACAAGCCGGAACAGCCCGTCTACGTCCGCCACACGACAGTTCGACAGTTGTTGACGACTCTGTCCACCGTGAGCTACACAGCAAGATGAAACAGGCAGGGTGACTTGCGTGTGATTTAATTTATAGTGAGCGGGGACTTGCACAGCATCTACCGCACTCCCTTCTCCTCCTCACCTGCACCCGGTGTTAAGATAGTGTCAAGAAAACCAAAGGCGCGGGACTGTGCAGTTGGATAGCACGGCCGAGCCCGCACCTTTGTGCTCCCCTCCACAGTCCTTGATCCACACAGCAAATGACCAGGATTCTTACCAACAACAAAAGCACCACGCCAGGTCAGTAGACGATGAGAAAGACTGGGCAGCCCTGCCCACGACCTGCACAACCGAAAGGAGCGAAAACTCATCTACCGGCAGAGGACCAGATGTCAGAGGACTGCCAGTGCATACCATGCTGCGAGGGCCATGGTTTGCCGATCCCAGCATAGCAGACGCTTGCAGACCTTTAGACCCCACTGAAGGATGATACTAGGGATGGCGAATTGCGCGTGAATTGGTTCTCCGTAGCATCTACGGCAGTCTCTCATCCTCCAACACCTGGATCCGGTGTAATGACTCGGTCAAGAAAACCGGAGGCGGAAGAGGTTACAGATGGATGGCACGGCGTTGATCCCAAACTCGGGCGTACCACCACACTCCTGGGCCCAAAACGGACGCTAACAAGGACATGAAACCCCAAAAGACAGGGTGGGGGGGGGCACAGATCCCAGGGGCGCGACGTGAGCCGTTAACTGGATCTGCCGCCACACATGCACACACACGACAGTTTCACTGTCGTTTCCGACGATGTCCACCGTATGCCCCACTGTAAGGTGAGTGTAGGGACGGTGACTTGTGCGTGAATTAGTTCATAGCGATAGTAGACTTGTATAGCATCTTCCGCACTCTATTCCCCGCCACCGCCTGGGCCCGGTGTCAAGATATAATCAAGAATACCGGGGGCGCAGGTGGATGGCACGGCCGAGCCTGCACCTTGGCACTCCATTCCACACCCCCTGATCCACACAGCAAATGACCAGGTTTTTAACCAACGATAACAATGCGGGGTGGCAGGGGTCCCTGTGTGTGCGAAGGCCACTGGTAACCAGGCATTCCCAATAGTTTTTCTTTCGCGTAAAGTTGCTTGACCTCGTCGTCTGTGCACTCCCCGGTCCCATCTGTGAAAACCTCCATTACCACCGGTTTCGTCTGGGGTATGTTTACCTCAGATGCGGCTACAAAACCATATCTTATCTTACCTGGCCGTAATAGAGAAGACTCACCTGCGATGGAACATTTACCAGTGAGAAAGTTCTATGCAGACAGAAAAGCCCAGGTAGTGCGAAATCGGCCAGGGGCCCTAGCACAAGATCGGCTGGTATAGCACACGGGTAAACTGAAGCAGTCACCTTCGAAGCCGAATCGGCTCGTCAGGCCTGAAATCGTGCGCTGATGTGCAGCAAGGATGGATTTATCGCAAAGACCCAGGCCGCGAGTGAGACCTTGGCCACCACGACCTTCAGGCCCTGTCCCAAATGGGAAGGTAAGAAGTGGAAGGCCAGTTGTGAGGATAATATATTCTGCACAGAATAAGTGGAGAAGGAGTTGGCAGCCGGATGAGGGCACGTCCGGCGACGGATGAGCGGCGTCCTAGGCGTCTGAGTCAGGGAATGCATCAAAACGTCTTGCCTGAATCGGCCTTGAAGTTGATTGGCCGGTTGGAGAGGATGGATTCTCATTGTCGGTCTCATTTTCACCAATCGGGCCTGTCACTCAACGAGTGATGCAATTGGGCGCAGTGACTGATTTGACGTAAAGGCCAGTGTCTAAGGCGTGATGCATGCGTGTATGGCAGTACATACACGCGCGGACGCTGCACTCCCAAATAACCTCGCACAGTGAGCCAACCAGTTGGGCCGGTGTATATGCAACGTAGTCTGTTATGATGCACACATAGATGGAATGCTAATGACAGCTGACTGTTTGCAAAACAGATAATCTTACGAGACATGGGAGAATTTTAGAGAGGTTTGTGAAAGTATATATATGCGGGACGAACCGTTTAAATTTTGAAAACGAATCGAAGTTAATGAACTGAGAGAATATTTATACTTGAGCGCGTCTCATGCTAATAACAGGCGTTTGCAACTACGGAGTGAGATTAACTTAATCGTGAAAATAGCCGGCAAACCGTGAATAAGGAAATTTAAAGTAAGGAAAGCATTAAGCTGAATACTTAACATTTCAAGGGACATATCGTGTCCCCACTATCCAGTAGGTTGCCCGCGTTTTTAAGGCCTCTGATTGGACTGCTTCATTCTGCATCTCTGTCATATCGGCATTGCTTACTCCAAGTCGGTCAGTTCGACCATGTTCTTCGTTCACACGTCTTGTCAGATGAGTACACAAAATCGCGTAGGCCGTACCCGGATCAATATCACAACGGCCCACACTTTCACGAAAGAAGGACGAAATTCCTTGAAGGGACGCCAAACGTTCGCGAAAATGATCCACCCAGCACTCCCTCTTCTTTAGACAACTAAAACAATATTTTTCGGCTGCAGTCAAAAACCGCTGACTTCTGGATTCACATGTGATGCTCCACCTACCAAGTTGTCCTATTTAAGGTCGCCGCTTGTGAAAATCGATCGGTATCGGCCCCCCCCACATTTCTGGCAACTAGTGAGATGAGCACGTTTTTTTTTCATCCGGAGTGACTTGTTAATGGGATAGCTAGAGAAATTGCCTGTGCATACAGAAGTAAGTCAGTGTCTTTGAGAATGAGAGTGAGAGAGAGAGTGCCCCAGACGCCTGAGGTAGTATGTGATTTCATTAAGTGCAACCGTCTTTTTTACTGCGGCAAGCTATGAGAAGTATTGCAGCTGATACAGACATAAGGCAGTTCCTTGGGATTAAAAAATTAGCCCACCCTGCGAGTAATGGAGGGGGGAAGGACAGTTAATTCGCTGAGGTAGGCAGGACCTCGACGCCAATTCAGGGTGACGACGACGACGACTCTTTGACGTTAACAT
>CACRXP010000122.1:682069-710989 GCA_902702965.1 Spirometra erinaceieuropaei
ACAGTGATGCGCAAGCACGGCAAAAAAGCACAAGTCACCTCAAGCTGGTTTCGGGGGGGGGGGGCAGCGAGACATCGATCAGGAGTGTAGGCACTTCGGTCAAGTTGTGATTGTACCGCGCACAACTGCAGATTACTGCCTGCACAAAATGAAAAGCAGATCCTCCCGGTGTTGCTGTGCTGCGGGATAAATAGCCACCCAATAGTGTATATTTTGAATTGGTTTTAGTGAATTATTCTCCCTCGACACAACGTTAAATTATTGATTGTTCCAAGTGTCGTGTGAGTATCTTGCCACCGAAGGTAAAAAAATTGTTTTTTGAACTACACGAAACGCTCGGTCAGTGTGTATTTCGGGAGAATTCCGAAATTACGAAGTCTCCTCTAACCAACACTCACCGCCTTCTTTCAGACGACAAATTTTTGCTATAAAAATATTGTAAGAGATGAGCCCTTTTTACGACCTTTAGAAATAAGACGAATTTAGGTGTTATTAATTATACGCAGCACAATGCCTAAAAAATCGATAAAATGTGCTCGAGTCAAGCAACTATTAATCGCCTCATTCTTCGTTAACCCCAACCATGGCTTCTTTTTGAAATGCGAAAATTGCGCACCACTCATAATAAAATTTAACCACCAGTTTATATAACCCAGGTTACTCATAAACATACATGCATTATCGGTAGTATTTTTTCCTAAGACCCTATTTGTGATTGGAAAGAAGTATCTTCAGCGGAATCCGCTGTGCGCTAATGCTTACTAGATTAAACAAATAAATTTATCAGTTTATTTAAACGGATTATGCTGTCATTCAACTGCGAAATACCCAACGCTAACCAACTGTGCTGATGTCAGCTGAACTTCTGCCGGATTTGCCTTGAATTACACCCGCTGACTGGTCGATTTTGTATTGTGTTAAAAAATGTCCGCCTTTTCGAATTCGTATAGGACTTGTTTTGCTACTTGCCACAGATACGGTCGCAGGGATTTTAATGCTTCTTGTCATTGAGATACTGTGCGGACCTACAACAGATTTACTTCCCGTCCTAACTTATTGCATCCATCTTGTAAATGTGTAAAGCCTGTTTGCGTAATTTCTCCCGTGTCCTGATCATGCCATCACCTCGAGTTTTGATCTGAACATTCGAGACATGTGATTCAAGACTGGACTGTCGTTGATTCGGATCTGTAAAATGAGTCACCTACGCAAAGTTTCTACCCTCTGTCTGGCTCAGCAGAGGACATGTATGAAGCCCTCTTCCGGGGTTACGCGGTCTCTTCACAAGCAGTGAATTCAAACTACAGTCTCGTTTCTGTCAATTCCGTGTAACGTTTGTGTAATTGACGACAAAATTCTGAAATTCGTTCTCGAGTAGAATGATTGCGGGGTTGGGGTTGTAATACTGATTACCGCGCAGCATGACTCCAAGATATTTCAATGGGACCACAATGCCGGCGTTTGAATGTGCTTCCTTGTCGCTTGCATGCAAAAACCGCACTCGACAAATACCTAAACAGTGCAATTTCTTCCCACTGATTTTTGGCGCCTTTAAATAATCAAATATATTTGGCGGGAATGCAGTGTCGCAACACTTAGAATTGTCTATTCCCCCACCAGCCTGTCTTACGGGCGGACTACTACTACTACTACTACTTCTACTACTAATACCACTAATACTACTACTACTACTACTACTACTACCACCACCACCACTACTACTGCTACTACTACCACTACTACCGCTGTTACTACTAATACTACTACCACTGGCGGGAATACAGTGTCGCAACACTGAAGAAAACTTTTTCCCCCGTCTACCACCACTGATACGGCGAATACTACTAATAATCCTACTATTAGTACTACTACTACTACCACCGCCACCACGGCTGCCAATGCTACTCTACCAACGCTTACAGAATGGGTAACTAACTGCAATAATACTAGCATCAGTAACGGAGTGTTGCGACACTGGTATCCAACCATATATTTTAAAGAAGACATGGACTTAATATTCTTTCTTGTGTTCGTTTGGTAGCAGATTACGTCTTCTTCAAGTTTTATGCTAGGAGGAAAAGTATCTTTCGGTTTTGAGAAAAAACTTTTGCAATCCTCGAGTAATTGTAAAGCTGGCTACAACTGTAATTGTGAATGGAGTTCACAAACTGCATGCTGTACACTTTCGGCGTAAGGAAACTTATACATTTCCCTATTAAATTGATTAGATGTCATATAAAGCTCAAAACTAATGCAGTGAATGTCGGTCATGTCGTATACTTCATCAGCAGCGTTATTAAACGGACAGTTGTGATGTGAGGAACATTTACCGATCTTAAAAAACTCCTAAGTACAAACTAAGGTTAACAAACGGGAGAGGCGGCTTCACGACTGTTACAACCCGCCAGAGTAGGCAGTGCCCATCGACCCCAGAAAACAATTTGTCGCCGTTTGATGCAACCCAGAGACATAGTATCACTCACTGAAACCTCAGCGTTGTAACGATGGGGAGACCGCCTACATGAGCACAAACTGGCAACTCGGGGACAAGACCTGAAATCACAGCTCGCTACTCACATCGGCGAAACTGGCCACAGTTCTGACTTTCAAAGAGCAACTGCCTTAAACTGGGGCACCTCAGGGACAGAAAATCTTACACTTGAGGCTTGGTGCTCAGACACCAACCCCATCAACAGGCATCTAGATCTTCCTGCGGCCTACAAAGTCCTACGTCACTACATCCGCCATGACCAGGACATGACGGTCTCACCGAGCTTAACAGTACCGAGCAAACACGGACCGTCGACCAATTCACCCAAGCGGAGAGCACAAGTACAGCCGACCCCCGCTGAGATGACGACACAATTCAGGAGGCCGCCGACGCTCACAGGCATTAGTTCAAAAAAAGTTATAAGTTTAAGTTTACAGTTTTTCTAAAAAAGTTTCTAATTGTAAGATTTTTCAATATCATGAAATACCCGTTCATAAAACATCGTGTCTCTGCATTTACTAATGTTGTTTTTAAAATTTACAATATGGCTCAAATTCACTGCTAAATCTAATGAATCACGTATAATCTCCTCATAATATCGTAGAGAAATTTGTGGTTTTCCGTACGCGGACAATATGCGGCTTATAGTTTGCAAACCTTGAATACATGTTTAACCTCAGGGCGGGTACAAAAATATTCGGGAATTGGGAATGTTTTTGAAAACCGAATTATACCCTTTCTTCAAGTATAAAAATGTTTCTTCTTTCGCTGCCTTGGCCTTCTAACTGTTGTCTGTGAACGAGATAAATATAAATATGAGATAATATTTTTCTTCATGCTTTCTACAAAATGCATTTAAATCTATTCGGACATCGAAAATCTGTGGGACGGGTTTGCACTACCTAAGTGGTAACCCTTACCGAGTGTGAATTTTAGAGGCGCTTGGAGAGAAGCGTATTCAAATAAACGACATCCTGGCATGACTGTACTGCCTTTGCAGTATGCTACATATCTATTACCGACTCAACTAAGTAGTCTTTTCTAATTGAAAGCACATTTCAGTTAACGTTTCACTGTGAAAGACTAATTGCAACCCTCTCGCTCCGCAATATCTCAACAGGGGAGGGAAAGTGTTGTCGGTAAGATGTGGTTCGGTAGCCCTACCGATGGACACAATATTGTTGGGGTTGGGGTTAAGGGTTAGGGGTAAGCGCAACTACTTCTCAACCATTATAAGTACAACCACGCACTCTCAACAACTTTTCTTTTGCATAAAACTACTTGACCTCGTCGCCTTTGCGTTTCCCGGCTCAACCTGTAAAAACCCCCTATTACCGCCGATCCCGTATTAAAAGTGACTGGGGTTTGTTTACTTCAGGTGGAGCTGTCAAACCACATCCGACCAAGTCGTCTTCATGAATCATAATCAAAATGCATTAAACTGCTCTCGGGTACAGCGGAGTGCCTAAACGGTATGCACAAATAGAAGCATAGTTGCGTCCTACGATTCAAGGTGGCACAGTTAGGGGTCAGCAGATCTGGGAATTCCGAGAGGATCATTGAGAAGATCGAGCAGCTCAAAACTAACTAACTGGCCAGTAGCGGGCTGACGGACGTCCCCGAAACGTCAAAATAAATCTGTTCCGGTGAACCAACTCTCAAAATACTAAAACACCAGACACATATGAACGGCTCAATCTTCAGCTTTGTAGATGCATCTCCTCACCGAAGTGGATTGATCTATTAATAGGCAGGCACTAGAACAGAAGGCCAGTCTCCATTTGGAAAAAGAATACCGATGCCTTTGGAAGGAGCTCTCTCCGCTGCACAGAATGCCAATATTTGGGAAGTGGAGCGTAGACAGACGTTATGGGTTGGCGACTAGTTTGGAAATTATACAGTCACATCTGGTGGCCATTTTAATGTTGATGGACTTCTGTCGTTTCACAAAATGCCTCGATGGACGGCAAGACATTGGAGTAGGGATCCCTCGCCCGTAGGTAATACAGGTGGCCTTGCGTAAAATTCCCCGAAGGGCGGGGGTGGTATTCCCGTGTCCTAACCCCACCCCGAACCTCACCCCTTGTCCTTACCTCCCTCGAATAGGTGAGGATTCCTCTTCTCGTTTCCCACCAGCGACTGCAACTCAAAAGAACCGTCCTTGACGGACGGACTGAGTATGACAAGGGCGTCCCCACATCCCGTTCGGAATCGTAAAAATATGTGCTACGTCGATAATAATCCTCTCCGTCTAAGATCGATAGACGTTGCGGAGAGAGGGGCTGCCCAAAACCCGTGTGTCGTAGTTTAAACACCGAATATAGCTTATGTTTGATGAAGTTCATGGATGGTTCTTACTACATGCTTAATGCTACTTAAGTAATATTTCCAGTTTTAGGTTCCATATTCAAATTTCAGGCAACCTTTTGTGATCTGAATCCCATATTTATAAGATAAGGTAAACTGTTCAATCAGAGATAGGCCTAGAGGGATGAAACATGACAGGTAAATAAAACATAGGCTGTTGGTGGGCATGGCGAAGGGAAGGGAAGTTAGCTAAGCAGATATACACCGGATACAACTACCTCCTCATCAACAACCTCTTTCACCCTCGGATCCTCGCCCGTCGGTAATACAGGTGGCCATGCGTAAAATTTCCCGAAGGGGGAGGGGATGGTATTCCCGTGTCCTAACACCCAACCCGAACCTCAACCCTTACCCTAACTTCCCTCGAATAGGTGGGGATTCCTATTCTCTTTTCCCACCCCCCGACTGTAACTCAACAGAACCGTCTTTGACGGATGGACTGAGTCTGACAAGGGCATCCCCACATCTCGTAAAGGCTTTTTCTGCGCAACTCGTCCGCCAACTTGCAGATGGGACAGGTGGATGGCACGGTTGAGCCCTCACCTTGGCGCTCCACTCCACACCCCCTGGTCCATACAGCAAATGACCAGGTTTTAACCAACAACAACAAAGGGGTGGGGGCGACAGGGGTCCTAGTGTGCGCGACGTCTGTCGGCAGCCGGGTCTGCTACCGCACCCCGAAATGATGTCGGTTTCGACGATGTCCGTTGTGCGCTCCACAGCAAGGCGAGGCAGGGCCGATGACATGGACGTGAGTTAGTTTATCGTGATAGTAGACGTTCACGACATTTGCCGTACTTTCTCCTCCCCACTCCCCACCTCGACCCGATGTCAAGACAGAGTCAAAAAAGACTGGATACAATTACCTCCTCACCAACGACCTCTTTCACCTAACCAACCGGGATAAGAAGACGTGACTGCAGCCTCGCTTGCGATACCGGCAACGGCTGCTGCTTAAGGTGGAATCCGTGCGGCATGCTACATGGCGGAGGCGATACTTGGCGGGAAGTGCTGGACAGAACACAGATAACAAGTCGGAACAGCCCGTCTACGTCCGCCACACGACAGTTCGACAGTCGTTGACGACTCTGTCCACCGTGAGCTACGCAGCAAGATGAAACAGGCAGGGTGACTTGCGTGTGATTTAATTTATAGTGAACGGGACTTGCACAGCATCTACCGCACTCTCTTCTCCTCCCCACCTGCACTCGGTGTTAAGATGGTGTCAAGAAAACCAGGGGCGGGGGAGTGTGCAGGTGGATGGCACGGCCGAACCCGCATCTTTGTGCTCCCTTCCACAGCTCTTGACCCACACAGCAAATGACCAGGATTCTTACCAACAACAAAAGCACCACGCCAGGTCAGAAGACGATGAGAAAGACTGCCCACGACCTGCACAACCGAAAGGAGCGAAAACTCATCTACCGGCAGAGAACCAGGTGTCAGAGGACTGTCAGTGCATACCATGCTGCGAGGGCCATGGTTTGCCGATCCCAGCATAGCAGACGCTTACAGACCTTTAGACCCCAATGAAGGATGATACTAGGGATGGCGACTTGCGCGTGAATTGGTTCTCCGCAGCATCTACGGCAGTCTCTCCTCCTCCTCCTCCTCCTTCTCCTCCTCCTCCTCCTCCTTCACCACCTGGGTCCGGTGTAATGACTAAGTCAAGAAAACCGAAGGCGGAAGAGGTTACAGGTGGATGGCACGACGTTGATCCCAAACTCGGGCGTACCACCACACTCTTGGGCCCAAAACGGACTCTAACAAGGACATCAAACCCCAAAAGACAGGGTGGGGGGCGCAGATCCCAGGGGTACGACGTGAGCCGCCAACTGTATCTGCCGCCACACATGCACACACACACACGACAGTTTCACTGTCGTTTCCGACGATGTCCACCGTAGGCCCCACTGCAAGGTGAGCGTAGGGACGGTGACTTGTGCGTGATTTAGTTCATTTTGATAGTAGACTTGTATAGCATCTTCCGCACTCTTTTCCCCTCCACCACCTGGGCCCGGTGTCAAGATAGAGTCAAGAATACCGGGGGCGCAGGTGGATGGCACGACCGAGCCTGCACCTTGGCACTCCATTCCACACCCCCTGGTCCACACAGTAAATGAGCAGGTTTTTAACCAACGATAACAATGCGGGATGGCAGGGGTCTCTGTGTGTGTGCGACGGCCACCGGCAACCGGGCATTCCCATTAGTTTTTCTTTTGCATATAATTACTTGACCTCGCCGCCTGTGCGTTCCCCGGCCCCATCTGAGAAAACCTCCATTACCACCGGTTTCGTCTGGCGTATGTTTACCTCAGATGCGGCTACAAAACCATATCTTACCTTAGCCGACATGTTGGGCCCTCATGCCGCAACAGAGAAGACTCACCTGCGATGGAGCATTTGCCAGTGAGAAAGTTCTCTGCAGACAGAAAAGCCCAGGCAGTGCGAAATCAGCCAGGGGACCTAGCACAAGAGCAGCTGGTATAGCACACGGGTAAACTGAAACAGTCACCTTCGAAGCCGAATCGGCTCGTCAGGCCTGAAATCCTGCCCTGATGTGCAGCAAGGATGGATTTATCGCAAATACCCAGGCCGCGAGTAAGACCTTGGCCACCACGACCTTCAGGCCCGGTCCCAAATGGGAAGGTAAGAAGTGGCAGGACAGTTGGGAGGATAATATATTCTGTGCAGAATAACTGGAGAAGGAGTTGGCAGCCGGATGAGGGCACGTCCGGCGACGGATGAGCGGCGTCCTAGGCGTCTGAGTCAGAGAATGCATCAAGGCGTCTTACGGCAGAACATGCCTGAATCGGCCTTGAGGTTGATTGGCCGGTTGGAGAGGATTGATTCTCAATGTCGGTCTCAATTTCACCAATCGGGTCTTTCACTCAACGAGTGATGCAATTGGGCGCAGTGACTGATTTGACGTAAAGGCCAGTGTCTAAGGCGTGATGCATGCGTGTATGGTAGTACACACACACGCGGACGCTGCACTGCCAAATAAACTCGCGCCGTGAGCCAACCAGTTGGGCCGGTGTATATGCAACGTAGTCTGTTATGAAGCACATATAGACGGAATGCTAATGACAGCTGACTGTTTGCAAAACAGATAATCTAACGAGACATGGGAGAGTTTTAGAGAGGTTTGTGAAAGTATATATATGCGGGACGAACCGTTTAAATTTTGAAAACGAATCGAAGTTAGTGAACTGAGAGAATATTTATACTTGAGCGCGTCTCATGCTAATAACAGGCGTTTGCAACTACGGAGTGAGATTAACTTAATCGTGAAAATAGCCGGCAAACCGTGAATAAGGAAATTTGAAGTAAGGAAAGCATTAAGCTGAATACTTATTATTTCAAGGGACATATCGTGTTCCCGCTATCCAGTGGGTTGCGCGCGTTTTAAGGCCTCTGATTGGACTGCTTCATTCTGCATCTTTGTCATATCGGTATTGCTTACTCCAAATCGGTCATCATGACCATGTTCTTCGTTCACACGTCTTGTCAGATGAGTACACAAAATCGCGTAGGCCGTACCCAGATCAATGTAACAACCGCCCACAATTGCACGAAAGAAGGACGAAATTCACTGAAAGGACGCCAAACGTCCGTGAAAATGATCCACCCAGCACTCCCTCTTCTTTAGACAACTAAAACAATATTTTTCGGCTGCAGTCAAAAACCGCTGACTTCTGGATTCACATGTGATGCTCCACCTACCAAGTTGTCGTATTTAAGGTCCGCCGCTTGTGAAAATCGATCGGTATCGCCCTCACATTTCTGGCAACTAATGAGATGAACACGTTTTTTTCATCCGGAGTTACTGGTTAATGGGATAGCTAAAGAAATTGCCTGTGCATACAGAAGTAAGTCAGTGTCTTTGAGAATGAGAGTGAGAGAGTGCCCCAGACGCTTGAGGTAGTGTGTGATTTCATTAAATGCAACCGTCTTTTTTACCGCGGCAAGCTATGAGAAGTATTACAGTTTATACAGACATAAGGCAGTTTCTCGCGATTAAAAAATTAGCCCACCCTGCGAGTAATGGAGGGGGGAAGGACAGTTAATTCGCTGAGGTAGGCAGGGCCTCGACGCCAATTCAGGGTGACGACGACGACTCTATGACGTTAACATTCCAAACCCCCCCCCTCTGCTTTTATGCCTTTTTATGTTTGCTGCGCTCTGAAGCACTGAAAAAAGTCGGGTAAAGATCACTTACATTATCCGGGTCTCAAGTGCAAACACCGTGGGAGCAATGAAACTAAAGTAAGCCAAGAAGGGAGGCCGAAATCGTTAGTGGCGAAGGTAGCCGAGGCTGAAACGGAAAGGGCAACCTGATGAATGACCATTCTGCCGCGAGATTGAAGAAAGCCAAGAATCCCCGCAAAAGATCTGGCCGACAGGACACGCAGGACAGTAATACTGCAAAACTAACGGGCATACAAGAGTCCGGAAAAAATGATTTCAAAGACAGTGAGAACCCACGATTGGTACGTAAACACGCAAGTTGCCTCCGTGTGGTGAAATCATGTGGCTCGAATTTCGACACGTCGGATCAGACTACGCGCAGTCAAAAACAGGACGCCGTTGATGTAGTAAAACTGCAATAATTAGGATACCCAGTCAACTGACTACCCGTTTCCGTTGACGATTGATTTCATCGAGATCGGGTTGAAGGTCGCCAGCCTCGCGGTCACAGACGGAAGATAAGATTGAAGGGCCGGTCCGAATCGCCTTAAGTATAGGGACGACAATGATCATGATGGTGGCGAAGAAAACCCTATCCGACGGATTTAATCAGAAGGCACTCAAAGTCATCCGCATTAGCGACAGATGCAGTCGAGTTATACAACACCCCGAAATCTTCTGCTGCCACTCAGTGAATCACAAATGTGTCAGTGGTGCTTTCTTCGTACATTAAGTCCGCTTTCAGGTCGGCGGCAAGACTAACTAGGATACGGCTGAATTCATTTTTATCTGTTTCATGGAGCAACGATCACAGTCCAGCATCATCATCACAACATCCTACTTTGAGTGCGCAAATTCTTCGAAACGCCAGATCTCTGGGGGTGGCTACCCCTAAGGCCACCAGGAAAGCATCACACATATGGGACATTGCCGCACCATAATCCAACAAGTTTACGCCGTAAACATGCGGCCAGACGGTGAGGAAGTTGCGAAGACTGTACAGTTACTGTCGTGTCCAAACCGCTTTGGCAAGGGTCGAGTACACTGTCCTGGTGCCAAGTGTAAGCGCAGTGTGGGCATCGTTAGTGGGGAACGTAGCCGAGGCTAAAACAAAAAGGCAATCTGGCGTATGACTAACCTGCCGCGAGATTGAAGGAGGCCTAGAATCCCAACAAAAGATCTGACAGACAGGACACGCAGGGCAGCAATACCCTACACCCTACGGTAAACCTAACCGTAACCTCATAGGTAAACCTGTTCCTTAACATAATTATAAACCTGACGCTAACCCCAAACTTAACACTAAAGCTAACCTTAAACTTACCACGTTAACATTCCAAACCCCCCCCTCTGCTTTTATGCCTTCTTATATTCGCTGCGCTCTGACGCACTGAAAAAAGTCGGGTAAAGATCACTTACATTATGCGGGTCTCAAATGCAAACACCGTGGGAGCAATGAAAGTAAAGTAAGCCAAGAAGGGATACCGAACTCGTTAGTGGCGAAGGTAGCCGAGGCTGAAACGGAAAGGGCAACCTGATGAATGACCATTCTGCCGCGAGATTGAAGGAAGCCGAGAATCCCCGCAAAAGATCTGGCCGACAGGACACGCTAACCCCAAACTTAACACTAAACCTCACCCTAAACTTACCACGAACCCTATCTCGGACCCTAACCCTGACATAAATTCTGACTCCAACCTTAACCCCCTTCTAACTCCTAACTTTAACCGTAGTCCAAATCCTAACTCTAACATTAACCGTAACTCTACCCTGACCCTAACATTCCCCATAACTCCAACCTTAATGCTAAACGTAAACCTACACCGCAATTCGGACCCGTAATCTAACCGAACCCTTAAACTTAACACGAAACACTAACCCTAAACTTAATTCTCAGCCTGATACTAATCCACACCTTAAAACTAGCTCTACCCCTAAACCGAAACACCAGATTGCCATTTTCCGCTTTGGCTTCGACTAATTTCTCACTAAAGACTTCAGCGTCCTCCTTCGGCTCAGTGTACTTGCAACGCCCACATTGCGCCTACACTTGGGACCAGGACAGAGAAAACGACCCCTGTCAAAAGTTAATTTCATTGTCCAACATCGTGTACTACCCCTTGGCACTGCGTAGGCTTAAAGGCATTTGTTGCACTGAATGTCATAGTGTTCTTAGATCAGAAGCGCGATTAGTTCCTGGGATGATTATACAGGCAAATTTGCTATACAGGCAATTACAGCAAGCCTTTCCACAGAACTCCCTTGGCTTTGGACGGCAAGGCGCTATTCTGACAGATGGAATCATGCCGTGGGATTGTTAGATGCAACCGGGATGGTTCTTAGATCCCTTACTCTTCGAGCGGAACAGTGGACCGATACCATGAATTTAAACATCTTCATATTCGAGGTCGGTCTATAAATTTTATAAAAGATCCATCCCCGTTAGTACGTCTTCTGAGAGAAGTCTAAATAAACGTTATGGAAAACTTAACATTAGGGACTCACCTATTTCATCGAAGGCCCATATTTATACTCACAGTTTTAAGTGTTACAAAGAACCCAACACAAAAAATTTCCGCGCTACATCTCCACCAATGGAAGGCTGACTTTCTGTCCAGTGGATAAGAAGTGAAAGTGATCGCAGAAACAAGAACTTTATTCACCCGAGGTTTTGGATTCTCTCTTGAACCCATCATCAGAGAAAATGACAGAAACGGGTGATTCGTGCACATGAAGTTAAAGTATTGGTAGGATACAGTCGCTATACTACTGCATACCTATCATACTTAACCGCTCTCCCCTTCATTGAGGATTGCTGCCCACTGAGGCGATAATTCTTATCAACTCTACGCACCAGATGGTTGAAAAAGTTTTAGAAAGAGCTGCGGAAAGGTTCACTTCCTTTTCCAGTTTGCCGAAAATTAGGGCTCTTTAAAGATTTACTTTATGCTGCCGAAGGCAATGGTAGAAAAAAGACTAATAGTGCTCAGGTCACCTGACAGAATTGCGAAAAACTCGGCGGGTTTGGGGTTTGTGTACATCTATCTCGCAAGTGAGGAATTTTTTCTGAAAGACGCGTATTAAGCCCACTAGCGCATCCTTGTTGTTAGGATTTTCCGTGAATGTTCCGGGAGTATTTTTATGGTTGCTTTTTTATTTCTGAGAATGCGAGACTCCCTGAGGCCTCTAGCAGAAGCCCCTGTTTTAATCGCATATGCTTTCTTTGGCCACCTGGTTGTTGCCTTGACTACAACACAATAGTAACTATATCCACAACGACGGTTCGCGCCGACGTCAACTGCAGCCAGGAAGTCTAAAAGGTACAAGAAACTCCTGCCGGTATGTTAGACGATAAAATGTATTGAGGTCTGCTCCGACCAACGTTCTCAGGGTAGCTAGCTGAATAAATATTTCCAGTCGGTACAGAGGCTGGATTAGAACAGAGAGAGAGAGAGAGACAGAAGGAGGAAGAGAATACTTCAGCTTCTCGGAAAACTGATGCACTTTCACAGAAAAGCCTCCGCACAAAAATAACTGGAGAAAGTGGTTAATTAGGATTCTCATGATCCTAATGGCTGGCTTCTAGGCGTATGACAGTAACTTTGATGAGACGTTCTCTGGCAGAATGCGGCATTTGGTAGCGGCGCACGGATATGAGTGCCAACGCATGGACCTGCAAATCCCGCATAAATTATGCAGGGCGACTGATCCGCCGCGGCAGTAGAGGGTAATCGTCAGTAGTTATGGGTGACATCCTGCTGCAACTGCGTAGGGGAGCAGGGTGTAGCCCAGGGCGGAAAACATGTAAGGGAGAGAGAGCTTTTCCTAAAGACTAGCTTGATCCGTAGTCTTTGAACACACAACTGATGCGTATCGAATGCGACCTACCGTATATGCCACCAGATGAAATGCTGAGAAATGTGAATAACCCCATGATTCCTCTTAGGCATCGTCCTAGACTCTCATTTTGGCGTTTCTGTCAAAAATGGATACTGTCATGCTCTACCCCAAGTTTTTCATCAGTTCACAAGTCTTCTCCTTCTTATGGCGACAGCTGGGTATGCAACGGACTGCCATCCATTCCAAACTGAATTTGCCCAGATTGGCAAAAACCTCTTTTTACTCAGAAGACTGGTTAACGATGAATTCTCTTCAGGCCAGTAAAGTTCTGGGGGAAGGGGGTCAGGTCAAACATTTCAGTGATTAAAAATCGATTGAAGTCTGATTTAAAACACAGGCGGGGTGAAAGCGGAGGGAGGTGGGAGCTTAATGTAGTTAGTCGACATTCGACTACGGCAAACGTGGAGACTGAACGAGGTTCTTTTGCGTGCACAAGGCCGGCTTTGATAATCTGATTGCGACTGCTTTTGCTGTTGCTAGCAGACGCTGGCCTAGTAACCTAGGGCAGCCCAAGGGACCCTAAAAATAGCACGGAGGGCTTCGCCGGGTTCCACACGATGCTTGGAATC
The DNA here is from genome assembly GCA_902702965.1 of Spirometra erinaceieuropaei. NCBI lineage: Eukaryota > Metazoa > Platyhelminthes > Cestoda > Diphyllobothriidea > Diphyllobothriidae > Spirometra > Spirometra erinaceieuropaei. Next base: position 695,588 of record CACRXP010000122.1, read on the forward strand.
GACAACGTGTGCGAGAATGCTGCTGTTTCTTCTCCTAGCTCTGCCGCAAATGGTCCATGCGACATTGTCCACAATGCCCTCCTTTACGCGTTTTGTCTCCATCACATACTGACTACATTTGAGGGTACAGGTACTAGCTAAAAGCACATACACGCGTGTTTCGCCGATATTCAGTCGCTGCATGACACAGCTGCAAGGGGTTCGGCTCATCAGTGGGTACCTCAGCACTCCCTGTGTGGTTTCTCGTAGATACTACAATTTAGAAATTGTTGCTTTTTAATTTCTTCAGAAATTAACTGCTAACTTGGAATAGATCAGCTTATACTAAGGTTAACAGGCGTAGATCAAGATTTGGTGTATGAATATTTGGGCCAGATTCCATCAGCCACCGCTGGATAACAGTGTAATATTCACGAACTGCCGACAGACAGATAGTAGTATGTTTTAGGGTTACATAATAGCATATTAGACCTTACTAGAGACCTTAGTACAAACTTGATCTACTCCAAGTTCGAAGTTGATTTCTTAAGAAACTAAAACGTAACAATACTGACTACTACTTGTCCTGCAAACGTACTGCCAAGATCCAGCTTCCTGCGTGGAGTTTCAGTTGCGCCTTACTACAATCTCAGAACGATCTTTCATTAGGCAGCCACAGATCCTCTCAACCCGATTTCAAGTGGAGACCACATCCCACCTCATTGTTCCTCGACATGCTTTCGAGCTCATCTCCGTCCTTTGCATATCTTGGCATACCTCAGTTTGTGCTCGCAGTCTGATGGCCTTTTGATGTTGGCACTACCTTCTTCATCCCCTAAGGATGTTATGCATTCCTCTTTTGCCACCGATAGCGACAACGATGGCAAGGTTTTTTGCAATCTTCTATCTCATGGAAGCCGAGCAATGGCCTGGCTTTTCGCTGGTTGTATTTGTCGAGCTGTGTATTGCCAAAGAGGCAATGTCAACTTCCCCCAACCGGGTTGATAACCCCCAATTCCAGGCCAGCTCTCCAAGACTCTGTCATCTCATCTCTGGTATGATTTTGCTAACAGGCGGGGAGCCTTAGACGCAAAGATTGCTGTTCGACTTGTCGTTCAGACACCATCCTAACTTTTTGTTTCCTCCTGGCGTCTTTGTGATTGACGCGCCTAAAGTAATACTTCACTGAAAATATTGAACAGACGAGACTGGAAGCATTTACTCTCGCCCACAAGACAGCCACTACGAGGGGGATTTTACGGCACCTGATGCGTTGACGACAGAAGCCGACAGGCTCGAGACAGAAACGCCTGTACCCTTCTGTCGGGGGAGCTCTCGTCTGTGCAGGCGATGTGACAGTTAGTCAGTGTCAGCGTCAACCTGACTCCAGGCCCCTCTCCGTTTCCGGTCTTCAGTCAGTTATCAGGTACGCCTCCAAGGTCCCTTACGAGGCGTGCGCAAGTTAGTCAGATTGCAGACATCCCCTTCAGGCAGTGAGAGGTGCCGAGCAAATGATGGAGACCTGACGCGAATCACGTGTATGTCTGTACTGGATTCCATCAGACAGAATTACAATATGTTCTTAGGTTTTATTTTTCACAATTACGCAGGACATCTTGAAGTCACATTGTTTGGTTACATAGCAGGTGGCTAAACGCGTAAACATCTGACGGTGATTGATTCGGTTGGCTTTCGAAGGGGTGGGATTTCTAATGAATCGCCGAGCAGTTGGTTTGTGCTTCCAACTTGATGACTGCGTGAGGGTATGTTTATTGCCCTCTCGTCCACAAATGCTAGTCGCTTAGCAGCCAGTTAATTACTATGTCAGTTTTAGTACAGTCACGCATTCAAAATAAGATTCGCCTCACTTTTACAACGTCGCCGGAAGATGCATTAATAAGAAGTTCATACACAGAACACCAGACCATATGGGACGTTAAAAACCCATGGTTACAATTATGCTCGTGACGTTTGCATGCATCCTCTTGTAGCATGCCCTCCATGACGCGGTAATTCTGCTTGTAATCTCTGCAGGCCGATACACATCCCCTGTAATGCTTTGCAAATTTCAGGATTATAAAGCCTGAAAGTAGCGTAGTGGGTCCGCCTTCGTTTATTAACTACTCAAACGCCTACATTAAGGAAGGGTGGGAATGGAAACATCAGTTATAGTTTGTAGTTCCTGTTGCCTAGAATTGTCTTGGCTGCCTGACCGGATTTTAAATCACCACCGGCAATTAAGTCAAGTTCCATTCCTTTCTAAAAATTTCTTATTGTTTATTTATTGATTATCACTCAAACATTCGTTGCTACGATCGAAAATCGATTGTTTTCTGCAATTCCTTAAACGTAACCTTCCATCTTACGCGCGTTCTGCTTCCCTACTCCGATCAAACCCCCATCAACACCATTCCCGTGAGTCACGGACCAGCCGTTAGCGATCTATCGTGGGGTCCTGCAACATACGACTGCCGGATATATCTGATAATTCTTTTGTTTAACAATAAAAATAGCCCTCCAGCTGAAAACGTTAATTCAAATTTCTGTCGCAGTATCTTCTTGCACCGTTAATGCCTTCATCGTGCATGTAAGATTTTCCGATAATCTGGCCAAATCATATAGAATCCCTCCGCTATGGAAATTAGGTGGCACTTGAATAGTAAGAAAGTATTTTTAATATAAGTAGAGGTTTTAATAATGGATCGTGTTCTCTAAGTCTATTTTGCACTTTTACGTATGGATTTTTGGAGCCACATTGCTTTAGTACACAGCGGGTGTCCAAACGCTCAAATCTGTGACAATGACGGATAAGAATGGCCATCAGAATCTAGACGTAACTGCTGAGGTTCTGAGCAGTGGATTAGTGCGTCCAAGTCCATGACTGCCTGTGAGTATGCTCTTTTTTCGGTTTATAGCCATTATCAGTCGTAGTCAGGAATCAGCTGCTTAGTCAGTCTGCGCATCTAAATTCATTCCCACGCCCCAGGAGGAAAACTCAATAATTTCACCTTTTGCCATCACACCCTAGGAAAACGCGTTTTTAAAGGGTACTAGTTCAAAGAATATGTTTTGAATTCAAAAACTGAAATACTGTGTATACATGTGGTATTCGCATGCACCTTCGCCTGATCTTTTCTCCGTTCTTTGTGGGACCGTTTACAAAACCTGCAGCTTAGTTCATACGCCGTTTACTGTTTCATGAAGTTCTGGTGCGCGACTTGTGAGTTTATCTTCAAGGAGATCAGCCGACTACGGCGCTTTAGCGAACCGAGCCTGCCTTATTTTCCTGACAAATTTGAGATCACGGCAAATCAGCGCTTGTCTCTGTACGCCAGTTTGACCATCGGTCTCGACGATGTCCGCTGCGTGCTCCACAGCAGGGTTAGGGCAGGGACGGTGACTTGCGCGGCATCTACCTCACATTCTCCTCCCCAACTCGGGCCCGGTGTCAAGATGCTGTCAAGGAGACCGGGAGTGGTGGAGGCTGCAGGTGACTGGCATGTCGTAAACTCCAGCCTCGCCCTACCACCACACCCCCCAAGTCCACAAAGTACATTGACCCGGATTTTCAGCATAACAAATAGGTCCCAACTGGCGGGACGTAACAACTAAGCCTACCGCTGTATCCCTACTGTTGGAATTTAATATAGGTGCGCATTCCCGGTAACACCTGCCAGACTTCGCTGTTTCTCCGTGTTGGTCCAGCGTATCTGCCGCGTAGCCTGTTAAAGGGACACACTGACCACAGTACTCCTGGTGCACTGTCAGTAGTGGCTTAGAAGGTTGCCAGCTAATGAAATAAGGCGGTCCTTCTAGGGACTGGGCGTGAGGATGTAAATGTCCCTTCCGCCTGTGGACTCTCTGGCATTCACATCTGCGTGAAATCCAAAACCCCTCTGAGTGAGGCTGGGTGCACGTGTATCTGGTCGTGATGACGAGCGGTGGGCCCCCAAACGGGCCACGTGGTAGATGCGCTGCACCAACAAGGGGCTACATCAGATTCTGGCAGGTGTTCTAGAATTGTGCCCGCATTTCTGGGTGCGGTAGCAGACCCCGGTTACTGGCGAACGTCACGCAGACTGGGATCCCTACCACCCATTCCACTGTGGTTGTTTGCAAGCCATGGTACTTGCAGTCTGGCATGCGCTGGCATTTCTCTGAACCCTGGTTCCCTCCCGGTAGACGCGCTTGCGCTCCCGCTGGGGTATTCATGTGGTGTGCATGGCCGCCCAGTCCTCATCGTCCTTCTGAGTCGTTGTGGTGTTGTCGTTGGTCAAAGACCTGGTCATTTGCTGTGTGGACCAGAGGATGTGGAGTGGAACGCCAAGGCGCGGAATTGACCGCGCCATCAACTTGCGCCCTTCCGCGCCTCCGGTCTTCTTGACGGTAACAATCGGGAGATGGCACCCAAAAAATCCGTTCCCTAGAAATAATACCTCTAACAGTGGACTCAAACGCCTTCAGCCTATATCAACGGTTGCAGGCCTACTTTCACGCACTACTTGGACTTTCCGCGACAACCTAACATGGACTGGCCGAACGAACATCGCAGGAGGTAACATGGACGATGGTCGCTATTACCCAACCTTCCCCATCGTTGCACACACATATACCTGAATATACGGCATACGTTCGCATTATGACAGTTTATTACAAAACAAAATCAGTTTTAAATAGGATAGGTCTGCACAACATGGGACAGGAACAGTTCCTAAGCATTTGTCAAAGACGTGACATTGGGGCCAAACCAAAAAAGATACTCTACTTCGTCTATGCGGGCCCATACAGCTCGACCACATACACGACCTCCTTCGTGAAGTTTCCTTTTCAGTCTACTCCTGTGTGCCTCAATGGCACTGGTGTGTCGTCCGATGGTAGGGTTCTTGAAGTTATTTGAGTGGTTAACAGAGGAATGTAGATAACCTTCTGAGGGAAGACTGTTATACGCTTTCCACTCGTCCGTTACCACTATACTGCTTTCGACGATCCATTTTGTAATAACGGGACGGAGAGCGGGCCGACTTCGATCATTCACCTGTTCAAATTAGGCTCTCTGTTAGCTAGTATCGTACATCCTCACCAGCCATCACCCATTAAACCCTCATCATCGCCTATCCCGTAAGACAGGCTGCTTTGGTTAGGCGGATTTTGGGGTGCCATCTCCCGATTGTTGCCCTATGAACTAACTCACGCGCAAGTCACCGTCCCTGCTCTCAGCTCGCTGTGGAGCACACGGTGGACATCGTCAGAAACAACAGCCGGACTGTCATAACGCGCGTCCGCGCCCACCTCCGTTGGTCCTGACATTATGTCACTACTGAAGGTAGTTTGGTGAAGGGGAGGGAGTGCAGTAAGCGCTGCGCAAGTCGCCGGTATTGCCTGCACCCTTTGGGACAACTAGTGGACGTCGTTGTTTGCGATGCTAGAACTGTCATCCTGAGTAGTCCCATTAAGGGCTCCCTGCCTATGCACACTGCTTCAATGCGTGCTTAACACTGTAAATAAGCTTGCAGAGGCAAGTATGTTGGGCGAGCTAAAAATATATTAGCAAGCGAATCGGGTAAACGTCTGTCACGACTTGCTCAACGTTATGAAGATTCTCTTTGCCGGGACATACTGTCGACTTGGAGCTAAGCGTTAAAACTTCCAGTTGACTTTCTGCATTTGAGGCATTTATTCATCTGAGTTCAATATTTCTGCAGAGAGATTGCACCTGAGGCGGCAGACAAATAAATAACGTCAACTCCCTGGTAATCCTTGATCTTTAGATCCACATCCATCTGCAGTCGCTTTTTAAGCTGTTTGCCACTTTTTAAAGCCTTTGCACCCATATTTCTTGCATTCACTTCTTGAATATCTCTAAACCCCTTAGAAAATGGTCTTCTCAGTAGCCAGATGCGGTTAAAACCTTTATTCTCTCAGCATATCTATGTGTTCTTTCAAACTGTTGCACATTATCTAATTGATTATTTCGGTAAAAGAATCTAGATTCTTGATAACGGTGCAGTGAGATGTCACTTTTTTAAAATATGCGTACAGTTCTCCGAGAAAATTCATCGAGAAGATTTTATGTTGTTGTCCAGGGTTCAAGACAAGAGGTGCGTTAAGAAGGAGCTATTGCAACAAGACCGTCAGTCTGGAGGAAGGGGAGCATTTTAACCCGTCGGTCGATAACCTCTGCATGTATGAAGCCTCGGTCGAAATCGGGTTATCTTGAAATGATGAACTAGTTTATGTGTGATCTCTGCAGACGGGGACTTGTTCACCACCTTAGCTATTGAACCAAACCTTAGGTCTATCTAATTTAATTTGGACCTGCTGCTGATACTTAATGAGAGAGGTAGGAGATTGAGGCTGATCTAAACCCAACTGAACGCGTCAAACATGGTCTTTGAAGCTCTAAGAACACAGCCGACGTCATCGACTGGAGATAATCGATCGACGATATAAATCAATCGCCTTCAGGATTGCAGGTTAGTCCGCAATAAAGTCCTGACGATAACTCTCCCCAGTGGGGTCCGGTGTCTGTAAAAAGAACCGGACAGCATGAGTTACAGTTAATGACCTAACTCATGAAATGTGTCGAAATTTACGCACGATTACCAATCACTCGCAAACCGACACTATTTCATGAGTCCGATGTCCATATCAATGAAGTACAAGTTTAGAAGAATTAAAAACATGAAAAAATATTGAAGGTAGTGTTGCGTTGTTTAGCAATGCCGATTTATTTTGAAAAACGCAATATTCCGAAGACGTCATTAATGGCTCTAATTTAGTAAGCTTCGTTTTTATAGGTATGGAATGTATTCCCATAAAAAACGTAGTAAATATGATAGTAGTAATAAAATAACGTCTAATAATAATGCCTCAGTGAAGTTTACATCTAAACATCATTTAATAATTAGTGTGATCTCATATATGACGGTTTGTCAACTGCCTACATTCTGAGTGTTGATTCTAAAACAGTTTTCCAGTGATCCCTGTTTTTTATCTGCTTGGAGTAAATGAGATGGGGTTCAACATGATAAACTGGATTTGGCTTGATTTCACCGATGAGGACGTCGTGGGAACGAAGGTTTCCATAAGGTGACATGTCATGAGGCCGTTCGGTGCCTAATAAATTTTAATAGAACTGACAGGCGTGATCTTAAACATTCCACTTTGTGTTTATAGAGAGAACTTTTCGTCCGTTAAATTAATTTAAACTTTTTCTTCGTTTTGGATTACGTTGAGTTTCAGATCGGCCTGGAAATGTTGCTGAATACTTCATGATTTTTAGTGTTTTCACCCGATCGTCCATAAGGACAGATTTTGAATTACCTGTCTGTTGAGAACTTTGAAATAAGATTATTTTAAAGGTTATTGCCGAATAAGTGAATGTTCGGGCGCCCCGTTTCACGAAGATGGTCGTTTGAGTCACATGTGAAGACTCATCCAAACATCAAACTTCTATTTTGAGAAAAATGGTTGTCCACAACATAAGTCAGCAACGAATACGCCTTCGATCAATAAGAAAACTTTCCTTTATAAGTTGCCTCTTTAAGAATTGCTTTATTACTGCACTTCGTTGACGGATTTCTGTGTATTTTGCATTTTTGCACTGCGAGGCCAAATAAAAATTTGACACGTTTGACCGTTTCTCTCACGTTTTTAAACAATATTAATATGTTCCTATCGTAAACGTAAGAAAATGCCTTTCTCTATATATTGAGGCCATTTTCACTGTTTTGCTCGCTTTTAGACTCTGTTCTTCGATTATGAATGCACGGCAGAGCGCCCATATAAACACCGATATTTTGCTGAAACTATTACTGTTTTGCTTGTTCTATTTCCGAATAAGGTATGCACAAGAGCTAAAATACACAACAAATAGCGCCTCATATGTTTAAAACTAGAAATGACCATTTGGTGGTGGCCATTTATAAGACATCAGGTAGGATTTTCCAAACGGCAAAACAATTTGAGCCCATTTAAACGAAGGAATCCCAATCTGCATGATGGCTGCACTTTAGGGCACTAAATCGCACAGATCTGCTAATTTAATATTTAGGAATTGATAAAACCTCTGGTTTTCTTAAAATAACCTTTGTGTTAGGAGGTTGATTAGCAGGGTTAACATCGGACATAAAATAAATTTTCAAGCCCGGCTAAATCTGTTCATTAAATCTCTCGTGGGTAAATTATTTTCCTTTCAATGAAAACGTCGCTCAGATGCGTAACTGGAGTCTGGGACATGTATTAGCATAGGAAATCGCACGAATATATTGCAACGTCAATTTTTGCTAAAATCTACTGATATTTTACCTGATATAATTGCGCAAGCACAATTTCTGCCCAAGAAAAGGAAACTCCATCGAAGGTTGTGGATGAGTGAACAAAATGCGCATCGTTAAAGATGTCTAGAAATTCTCGCATCAGTTTCCGTTATCAGATTTCATGAGATAGGCCACGCACTGTAACAATGCTGAATTAATGCCTACGCGGGTGCCTATGCGTTAGTTATGCTGTGGTCCCATACGTGACTACTTTATGATAGCTCTGATGTCGTCGCCCACGATGTCCACCGTATGCCCCACAGCATACAGTGACTTGCGAAGCATCTGCTGCACTCCCCCCCTACCCCCACCTGTGCTCGGTGTCATGTCAGGGTCAAGAGGATGGGGAGTGACAGAGGATGCAGATGGCTGGCGCGACAAAAACCGCGCCTAGACGTTCCACCCTACCTCCCGGTCCCCGGACAAATACTCGGGATTGCGCACATCAGGAAGAAGAGGGGGTCGAGGGAATGGTTCGGGACAGACTGCTCGGATGTCACATGTAGCAAAAGAACCACAAGGAGGAGCCAAAGAAAACACTTCCTCATCGTCGTCAACGCACCACCAAACAACAGGCACAATCAGGTCATGATATCTATGACTGGTTGTAGTAGGCAGATCTTCAACTCTACCCCGGGGACCTGCATTCCGTGTGAAGCCACTACCTCGCCTCGCGTGCCTAGTCGTTCGTCGGAACATCTGGCTTAGACAACTTAGCAGACCCGTGAATGGTCTCTGCCGGTATCCTAAGAGCTGCATTACCAACAGCGAAGGGCCTGCCTCTTTTAATGGTCGTACTTAGCTTCTTTTTTTCTTCTGCATGTAGTCCACAGGACTGACCATCCTTGTTATCGCCTGGTAAAATAGGTCGCGGGTTGTGAGCATTTGAGTGGAGATGGGCCGCGTTTGCCGACACGGTTGGTTTCCCAAAGACCGTTTATCGCTTAAGTGCTACCCCCCTCCTCCCCTCTCCCCCATTCCTTCGACAATCTCTCCAGTCCTGATCAAAAAAAACCAACCAAAAGGTCAACTACTTAAACTTTTTTGAAGCCTGCACCTGACTTCAGGGCTGTAAAATTGGACACCCATATTTTCGTGCTATTTTGCTGCATTTAGTCATTAACTCTTTGGATAGAGCTCGAAGCAACCACCCAGAGGGATACTGTAGATGTCGTCTACAGGCAACATCCTAACTCGGGTTTTACAATACACAGTTTGACGTTTTTTCACATCTGTGATCCTGCCCGTAGGTTCATCCAAAACCTTGCCTCTTAAACACGGTAAAGGTGAGAAGCCCGAGGGAGGTAGATTCCGCACAAGTCTGATCTTGCGCGCGCATACTGACTGCATCTGGAGCCCCAAAGCACAAACTAGAACGACTAAACGCGAGATCTCGACTAACAGCATCCCGAATGTTTATAGGGAGAACAATCTCGTGTGAGCGCCTCTGAATGGACACAAAATCGTACATATTATAGGCGGGTTTCATTCCCATTTTACGGCATAATTCGCATATAGCAGCGGTGCATATTAACACTGAGTCAAAAGCCGGACAAACTCGAGCGCAAAATCCTTCTCCCGTTGAGGGCGTTTGACCAAAAGCACGAAGACACAGAAGTCTTGCGTGAACCGAGCTGTTTCTGCTCTACACAGCCGTACACTTGTAAGGTCGTACAGCATGAAATCTGATTGTGTTCTAACTGCCGCAAAAAACTGCATTTAGCGGCGCATCGCTGGCTTATGGCATTTGGTTGCTTCCGAAGCCCGGCAGGACACAGAAACACATCACCCATCAGGCTCTCCATTCTCATAAGGAAAAGAAAAGACCGCCTCTTATTCCTAGTAAGATCTTGAACCCCCGAAAAACTGCTAATCTAAGGAATTGAACACATGCAGCGAAAACATGGGAAGTTTCAAATAGGTTGAAAAACCTCAGTCATGCACTCAGTCCTCACGCGTGGAGTGTAACATCGAGATTGTTGCCTCCCGCTGAATGTCATAGTACGCCAACGTTCCCGGTGGACGAAGTTCACGACCATTGTAGAGTAGGAGCATAGTGTCCATTTGGACACCCGTGTCCTTTGCAATGACATTGCGTAACTCTTCAATCGGACAGTCATTGTGGGTCTCCAGTTTTAACTCCTTTCCTCCAGTCAACTTAACCACCAGACGACACTTCTCCTCCAGGGGGAAACAGCGAATTACCTTTAGAGTGGAGGCGTCCTTGACGCCGTAACTCAGTAAGTCGCGTCCCATGTCTTGCAGCAAATACCCATTGAACATCACCTCATGCGAGCAGGAGACCAGACCGGCTGCCTTCTGCAGCACACCCTTCAACCCCGCAACGGTCTCAGTTTTGGCGACGGTAAGTGTCAGGCTGGTGCCGTTGGGAAGCACGAAGTCCACCTTGATGGTGGGGTAGTATCCACGGCGGAGATTTACAGTGACGATGGAGTTGACGTCTATTCCGTAGTCAGAGAGCGGAAAGGCGTCCTCGAGAAAGTAGCCATCGAAGGTGAGCATCTGTTCCACCTTTGGAATGCGTCCAATTTCGCATATCTTCTCTTTCAGTTGGCCAACCTTTTCATTTTCTGTAACTGAAATCGAAAACTTGTCTGCTTTCCGGTAGACAACGTAAACAAGCATTGAATGAGGGAAACAACAAGAAGAAGGCGGAATTTCTGATGGTTTCTAAGCATTGTTTTTGGGATGCTCGGACCTTCCCTCTTTGAGATGGCCTGTGCGATCTCTAATTGGCTGGAACTGCTTGCTTTGATTGGCTGTTTACAGGCGCAGCTCGCTTTGGGCGTAAAACGTCTACTACGAATTACTGCAGAATAGGAAATGCTGGCCGCCTGATAATCTAGACAACTAGAGAGCTGGAGGGGTCGACGATCAGTGCTTCCTTCACCCGTATATTAAAAAAGTGCTACATATCGGAAATGTAGACAATAGTAAATTTCCTCTCTCCTGCCACTCAGTGAAAATCGTTGCCAATGTCTTCTCACAGACGCTCGGTTAAAACTGCCTCAAGGTTTATTGCGGTTCCCTTCGTAGGACCTGAGGAAAGGACAAGCAACGATGTTTACAAAACAACTTGAACTGTCGCGATCATTACTACTCGCTACTTGGGTGACGACCATCAGTAGAGTTGCTCAAAAGTTGCAAGCTGTTCTGGTCTGACATCATGAATGAGATCTGCAGGCCTAGCTGGGACCAGCAGAACTAGTATTAGTAAGCCGATTGGCTTTAATAGGCAAGAATCAAACGACCCGTCCCAGGTGCTTCAAAGCATGCGTCTGTGTGTCCGGCGTTTCAAGGTTAGCATAAACAAACAGCTCACGCAGATAAAAGAGACCTTACAGCCGGGAGCTACAGTTGATCGGACACCTTAGTATAGGATATTTTGTGTCCAAACCTGATTGAAATGGTATGGTTGCGCTCAACGGTACATCCTTATTCGTAAACTAATTGGTGCTATCAGGTGTACCCTTTGATCCGAGATGGGAATAAAATGAATTTCCATGCTCTAGGATCTATTTGTTTGTGGTGAAAGCGTTTCAAATAGCCCGAGTCAACAGTTTATATATCAGTATCTCGTGTGAGCCTCTATCGAGAAGTATTTTGAGAAACACATTTTTATTTTCAGGAGAGACCGTACTGACTTTTATTCTTTTTTCTTAGCTACTCTGTCTATGACTGCTACATGAAAGATATTCTGGGAATTGTCAATTAAGACACGAAATGTAAACCCACCAAAGTACGTTGACAACCCAACTTCAAAAATTCTTTCAACTAAAGGCTGGTAATTTTCTGGCTAGGGATTTTTCTTGGAGAAATACGTCCAGGGTTCATGATAGGAATCGGTCTTCTCGGCTCTTTCTCCATGCGGCTCCCCTGCTGAATATGTGGTTGTAGTCTGAAACGAAGACGGTATGTCGATCGTCGTAGCTCGGAAGACAGCCAACTGGTGCCCCAACTCAGTTCACGCAGTCTGCCCAGTTGTGTGTGTTATGTGTAGTGCCAGACTGGTGGGCTGAGAGCCAGGCTGCCACGACCCCTACTCAAGCGATGTGTAACACTCTCTGCATGTGAGGAAATTGTTTGCGTTTGTATGTGTGCTTTATGGGTAGTGCCTCTCAGTCGACGACTGTTTGGTTACCCAACCATGAAGGGTGACGGCCCAGGCCAAATGCAGGGCCAGGTGTAGGTCAAAAGCTCTGAAAGCGTGTGCAATGCCAGTTTCAACAAACCATGGCCCTCACGGCCGGAATGCGCTGGCAGTTCCCTGACGCAGGATTCCCTACCGGTAGATGCGTTTGCGCTCCCCGGAACATGGCTGTCCATTCATCCTCCTTCTTCTGACCCCTTTTGGGGTGTTGTTGTTTGCGAAAAATCCTGGTCATTTGCTGTTTGGGTCAAGGGGTGTGGTGGCACGCCAAGGTGCGGGTCCGGCCACCCCGCCTCCGGTTTTTATTGACATTATCTTGACACCGGATCCAGGTGGGAGAGTGCGGTAGTCGCTGGGCAAGTCTACATCCACTAAAAACTAATTCACGCGCAAGTCACCGTGTGTGTTTTATCTTGCCTTGAAGCACACGGTGGACATCGTCGGCAACGACGGTCGAACTGTCTGAATCAGTCTGGTCTTGCGGAGTTCATGAGTGCGAGAAGGAGACATGATCGCTTCCTGGGACTCGTCGCTTTGCTTCTATTAGTCCCTGGCAAATAGACAACCAGGTAGGGCTTTTCGAGGACATCATATGGGCAGTGTTTGAGAAAGGAGGTGAGGCCATGTGCAGGGTGCTTAAATACCTCAAAGTCATACAGGGCATTTGTGTTTTCGTCTCCGATTTTTCCCAGAATCCTCAGTCCACCCTTTTAAGCAACGGCTCTAACCTGGTACCCCTGATGTGTGGTGAGTCAGTCGATATGCATATACTACTAACTGCCTGTCGTCGTCTTGTCGACAACTCTCCGTAATTCTGCCATAGTTGACGGATTTCGGCTCAGAAGTTCATATCAACCCTCGGTTCGCGTCTGAAGAGGTTTGCGTCGAAGTACACATTCCATTTCCACACAATAACTTTTGAGCAAACTAAAAAAACTGATGAGCACATTAGAAAGCACACAGGGGACCCCGGGGGTCCTCTGATGAGCTACATGCCAGAACGGACCGAAATCGGTGAAACAGGCGTGTTTGGACATCCATGTGGCACCCGCGCTGGAGGCATGCCGACTGCGTGTTGACAGCTTGTGAATAACACGCGGTTAGTCTACTAAAATTGATTGACTCCAGCCCAAAAAATTCACATGCTACTTTGGACCGAACGTGAGAATATGTGCGCAGAAGAAGTTTCTCCAATTTCGCGCATTAATTTTCGAGAAAACTAAAAAACCTGACATGCGAACAGCAACATCTACTAGAAAGCACACGGGGAGCGCTAGAGGTAGAACGGATAGGCCGGAACCATCGCACTTGCATCATACACCATTCAGCGGCGCAAATTTGGTGAAACCGCGGTTTGGTTAATTACTCAATATTGGGATTATGGCACAGCAATAGGCATTCACACAGGTTCTTCCTCTCAAATCAGAGGTCAACTTTTCAGGAGGTACTGAGCTCTCTCGAGTGATTATTATTGAACTTTCAGATCCATCTTTCAATTATTTACCGGTCAGAAAACGTTCATCTCGTTCGCTTAAAAAGGTCTTTGTCTACTGGTCTATCCCATTAAATGTTGGGCGAAGATCTGAATTGTTTTTTTTACGATTAGGGAGGATTAACCGGGTGGAGTTGTTACCATGTAATGTAATCTAAAGATATGTCGGTTTCGCCAGGATTCTAGCTGTGAGTGCAGTTATACCCGGCTGCATGCAAAATTGTATTCGTGAAATATGACTGCCAAATGAGCATGATTTTTTTCATTTACCTTCGACGCCTTTATGAATTCAAATATATTTTCTATTAAGTTGGAAACTGCAATATCAACAAGAAAGCCCTGCGAGTTCACATAACAAGACGACGACTACAATTTCCGAGTCCATTCCTGTCGATATGATTCGTTTAATACACTATGCAAACAGTCGTTTCACAAGCTAATTAATATTGCTCAATTTTTACGAGGATCGAACAAAATAACAATGATTTATAGGGATTTGTTAAAAATCCACACTGGCGATTTAGGAGACGCTGGCAGAATAGACGCCAGTAACTAATGTAGGCCTTAAATACTAAATGAAATTTCTGCATGCTCTACGTTTCTAAACAACAGTAGGTGGGCTAACTCATGAAATGTCAACCGAAATTCCGAAATGCGTTCTCGTTTCGAAAACATTAATTAAGTAGGGTTGTAAATCAAATCATCATGCAACATAATTCTAAATTAATTCCGTTACCTCAGGATGCCTTCTCTCGAACGAACTTATTTCCGACGGTATACAAGAACTATGCTCTGCAAAAAATGACTACATATGTAGCATGCATTTTTCTCATTGATTTTCGATGCCCTTGAAAATATTATTATACTGCATGGAAAAAATGCATAAAAATATTTATTCTTTTACACATTCGGTTGAAAATTACGTCATCTTCCGATTTTATACTTGGAAGAAGACTATAATTCGTTTCTGAAAAACTTTTAATTCCCAAATAATTTTGAACCCTGTTACACTTGCATTCGGAGTTCTCAAACAACAAGCCGTATATTCTCCGTGTACGAAAAACCATGCATTTATCTACGGTATTGAGAGAAGACCATATGGGTTCATAAAATTAAGCAGTTGATTTGAGATATATTGTTAACTTTACAAGCCACATTCGCATATGCAGAGAGATGACGATTTATTAACGGACATATCACAGTATTAAAAAACGTTTTCGAAACGGAATTACACTTTTCTTTCAAGTATAAAATCGGAAGAAGACGTCAGTTTCTACCGAATAAGTAAAAGAATAAATATTTTATGCATTTTTCCATGAAATATAACTGAATATTTAAGCGCATCGAAAATCAATGAGAGAAGTGCATGCTGTTTCTGAAGTCATTTTTTGCAGAGCATAGTTCGTACATGCAGTCGGAGATTAGTTCATTGGGAAGCCGAA
>CACRXP010000122.1:711226-721644 GCA_902702965.1 Spirometra erinaceieuropaei
CTTAAAACAGAAAAATCGGCCAAAAACAGTCGGCATCTAATGGGTAACGCCGTTTACGGAAGTGCCCAAAGAACACAAGAAATAGCGAGACGGCCATAAATACTGTTAAAATCGGCCTCCACAGCTTTAACGTTAGAAAAAAGAAATTTCGTGCTCCAAAGTCTCACTTTGCGAGTAAAACGAAATATGTTATCTGTGTGAGCCTACTGTTTGCCGCCCTCTTTAGTGTAGCGAGGCACTTTTGCCTTCGGCGCCAGTAAAATCTTTATTTTTACCAAAACCGCTGATTTAAATTCTATTTAACACTTCTCACTCTCTTGATAAAACCGAAAAGGACATTTCATTGGGACAGGCAGAACTCAAATGTAGGTTTGAGATTGTTTAACATTAACAACCGAGACTGCTGACGCTCTCTCAAGTAGCACGGAAGCATTTAGGTTTTCGGAAATTGGTATTCATTGTCTATGAACTTTAAAGAAAGCGTTGCTCCTTCTTTTTCTGTCCTGGGGGTAGGTTTCAATCGATTCAAAGAGTTAGGATAGTTTTTGGCAATAGAAATCTTTTGGGAAATTGGAAAAGATCAACTTTGATCTGATAGGACCGACCTAGTTAAGTTCACAATGACGGTGAAAAAGGGTCTTTTACCAAGTCATTGTTATCGCGTTCAAAGCCAGTATTCGTAGATAGCTGCCTGAAATCATGACTTATTAACTATACAAGGCTGAAATACTTTAGTGTCGGCCTAATGAGTGAACAATTAGTTGATATGTGCACAGTAGGTGACGTAAATAATAAAAGGTGCCGATATTTACGAAAGCTTGTCAATCACTCGCAGATGAAAATAAGTACATGGACTATTTATATTAATGAAAAAAACTTTATGGGGGTCAACGACACACAGAAAGAGCGAATAATTCAGAAAAGGCCAAAATAGCTGTAATCTTGTAAACTTCATTTTGTGTTATACAGGAAATCTGTCTACGAAAAAAACTGAGCCAATATGACAGCATAAATAAAATGACTTTTGCTAATAGTCTTTTAGTAAAGCTTACATTAAAGTAACTTTTAAGCATTAGTGTAGTGTCAGGTATTGCAGTTTGCCAACAATTTACGATGAAAGTATAGATTCCAAAAGGGTTTCCCAAAACTTCGTTGTACTGCTCACGTTTGTGTTTTGATTAAGATGCGGTTAATTAAGACAGACAGCTTTTGTTTGATTTTGCAAATAGGGGCGCCAAAAATATTAAAGACATTAATAAGGCCACATGCTTTTAGGCCAGCCACTGACAAATAAATAGATTTATCCTTCGAAATATTGGGGAACGCATTGCAAAGACCACTGTTGCGACTGCAGAAAAGAAAGATGTATTCACAAGACTGCCTTCTGCAGGGGACGCAGCGAGTGAAATAGCCAGACGGCGCTTAACTACAGCTGTCACGAGAGCATTTCCCGCGGCGAATTTACGCGTATGTTTCACAAACTCTCCCCTCCTACGTTTGGGAGGTAAAGACAGACTACCGTTGGACGCCACATCAATGTGCATCTACTCATTCACTTGCTCCTGTGGAGCAGGATACATCGGCCGTACAACGAGACGTCTGGTAAAGAGGGTGCGTGAACATATGCCCGCCTGGCTAGGCAGAGGTGAGACCCGATCGGTTTCGAGTTCTATTCTCGCACATTTAATCGATACGGATCACCGAATCGATGCCAAGGAAGCATTTCAGGTTGTCTATCGGACACCAACAAGCTTCTCTAAAGGCCTACGCCAACGGATACTAGCAAAGGCCGAGGCAGTGGCAATACGGCTAACGAATCCGGTGCTATGCTGTCAGAAAACCCTGACACAAGCGCTCTCTCTGCCGTGGGCAACGCCAACCTCACGTGATGACGACATGCCGCCTCAAATCCCTGATTACAGTGATGGGTACTCCGTGTACTCAATCCAAGAGCATAACTCAAAAACTCGCTTACCCCCCTCCCCCAGCCCTAAGGACCAAAACCCTCCGACCTCGTCATGCGGGCGGCGTGGGAAAGATGAGTGTTAATGACATAATTGACCCTGAGATACCTATAAACACTGTTAGTTTTGTATACTTTCGCTCCTTCATGTAATTTTATTGGCCTGACGAAGAATTACTAAAAACACGTGTTAGCCAACTTGACTTTACAAATATAATTCCCATGCTATTGCTCACATTCTGAAGAAGAAGAAGAAGCAGTCTCTGGGCTAAGAGGTTTATTGGCCTGGCGTTTCGAATTCTCACTCGAACCCATGAACAGAGACGGTTGCAGATACAGTTGGTGGAGGCACAAAGACTGCAGTATGTATAGTATGTAGCGGCCGTGGGGCCACGGATCTTGTCCTGGTTGAAACATTTGGGTGACTTTGCTCTCCAGCTTATCAGAGGTATTTTTTGATTTTTTTCGAGTAACTTCACACTTTTTGATGAAATGGAACCATCGCGGTAATTCCTTTTTTATTTAGGCCTTATTTTGGAGAGGTACAATCACCTTCTTCAGACTAACTTCACAGTAATTACAGTCACGAAGCATGGCCAGTTTCCTTTTATTATTGGTTGAAAATTTCCTAATATTTCTATTATTAGAGCTGGAAGTAAAAGTTCACAGAGCGTTCCTCCAACTTCCTACGGCTACGCCATCACTGGCTGTAAACGTTTGGATAAGCAATGCTTCTCCGAGCCACAACACCCTGGTTATTAATAGTAAGCTGATTAGCATATGCAAAGTAAACTATTGGGCGAATGTTGCCAAGGCGAGGAATCTTGAATGATCTCAGCGCACCTGGAAAAATAGTTGCTTTTCGCAAAAAACGCATGAGGAAGATGGTGGTGAAGGCATGGATGAATAAACTCCCAGGCAATGGTCATAAACTCTCGCAGAAGAGACGAAAAATACGTATCCAGAACCTGTGTAAAATCGATTTCCGAATAATATTATACATTCAGGAGGGAATACAAGTGTAGAAGGTTTCTAACGAAGTTGAAAACAGTTTAGCTAACAAAATAATTAGCATACATTAACTAACAATCTGAACAAAAGTTCAAGGGCTCGAAAAGATGACGGGATATTGCTAAAACCGGAAAGGAAGAACCATATACTTCCAAACGTACTAGTTAAACAAGTGAACATTGGAAATTATAAGGTTACTCGAAACTGTGAGTGTTGCATTAAAAATATGTTGACCAAACAGGGAAAAGGGCGGGGTATATACTTAAAGAGCCACTGTCGGTGCTTCAAATCCTTATGAGTACGTTGCTTAGTAACTAGTTTTCCATTATTTCACATAAATCTGGTTAATGCAAGGATGCACTTTGTATCGTTAATTTTATCTCATGGGTGTGAGCTCTAAAAGGCGGTTAATCTACTTTAATCTGTGCCATTTAATCGGGCGCTACAGTTCATCTCACTGTGCCAAACGCTGGAAAATGAAAAGAGAAAAGAAGCTATCTTCTGCGTTTCTATCCCACCGACTTTTGAAGGGTCGTAAACGCAAAGGCGTAAGAAGATATCTAGATTTACTAGAAAAGTCAGATTTGTGCAGTTCAGACTGCAAATTTAGGCAGCGGATAAAACATTTCTGTTAAATGTCAAAAAAACCATTTTGGGTCGTCTTCAATGTAACGCATCCTGCACATAGTCAATATTTTGAAGAACAAACACGGGAAACAGCGAGCTAAAATGTGGAGTTCTAAGGCTATATCTTATCTCTCAGAAATGAAGACTATGTTTAGTCATTTCTCATAGACACTGGCAGAGAGGCACAGGGTTTCCATCAGGAAAATAAGGGCAAATTTGACTTATTTCTGAGTAATTAACTGTCGATTTTGTCTGACCTTAATTTAGGGCCTTTAGTTCTAAAGAGTCAACTAATTCAGATTCTTCACTTTTTATTCATTTAAAACATATCTTTCAGGAAAGGCAACAAGAGACTAGCTTGTGCCAAACGTGACTACAAGATGTGCCACAATCTCCTCCGAACTGTTTGGCGAACTCTTAAGTTTGTGAAATTGTCGTAAAGCGAAGCAGATATTAGTTTTATGATAACTCAAAGGTTGCCTTAGGACCGCAATAAAACACTCTTAGGGGCTGTTATTTGAGAAGCTATTTCTGCGCGGATGGATTATTTTCTTCTTCTAGCTCGCCATCTGGAACACATTAAAGAGCAGGGCTAGAATTTCAGTATCAAGATCATAAATCAGAGATTTTAGCGCGTAGAGCAGTGGCAGAACAGCAGGTTTAATCGGATAGTTAAAAAGACCAAAAAATCGTTGTAAAGCCCAACCACAGATTATTGGCCATTTTATCTGGCTGCGAACGATGCTGGGATAAAACTTCTAAAAGCGTCATCTGTTCCTATTAGAAGGGGCCGAAAACTTCAAACGACCTCGTACGGTATAGCACTAAGTAACACCAAACTAATAATAATGATAAAAATAGCACAGAAGAAATAAAAATAGGAAGATAGAATGGTTAGTTCACTCGTTGTAGGCGACTCGCATTGGATGGCCCGCATAGGTTGTTTAACTGCGAGTTGCGCGTAATAAAGTTTGTAATAAGGGCCAAATTTCACTGCACGACCGTACTCTCTCCCCCTTCGTAAGATTTGCACCGATTTTAAGACACTGTCGAAACGACCGGAGGTGAGCGCGGACGCCGTAGATAAAAACTAGAAGTGATCGCTGGAACAAGAGTTTTATTTACCTGATGATTCGGATTCTTTCTCAGACCCATCATCAGAGACAGTAACAGATAGGGACGATTCGTGCACAGCAAGTTGCAGTATATATAGGATGCAGTCGACATGCAACTGCATACCTATGACAGTTAACCGCTCTCCCCTTCATTGAGGACTGTTGTCCGCCGGTGCGTCAATTACTTGATTGTCGGCATGCAAGTTGTTAATTGCTGAAATCTCATCGCCCGTGTTGGATGTTGGTGTGATGATGGCTCGGCCATCTGGCTCACCGGCCTGCATGTACCCGAGTGATTAATTGATTTAACCGGACTATGCCTTAGCACCTATTATAGAGCGAGGATGTTCTTGCACTTGTTGACAGATTGGGGTCCCGTAAACCATAACTCAAACAATTCGTGGCTCACACAATTATCAGCTGTAGCAAGAAACGCCAGACAGCGGTTGACGAAGTTATGCGGGTAGAGCTTTGGCTTTGAAGACCCGTAGAATGTGTTTTATTTCGACAGTCGTGTCTCCCAGATTACTGCAGTGTGCCTCAACAAGTCAAAGTATTTGTGTCGTGCTCATCGCTTTCCTGAACACTTTAATTTTTACGTTAACACAATCTTTGCGACAGACGATAGACATCAAGGAAGACCAGTTGAATACTTTCCTTCTCCCCATTTTAAATTACATATGCAGAAAGGCGCTGTTGGGACGGTCTTTGGACGCTAGCCCCTAATCCCGACCGTGACGACGAAGGTATCGTCCACATACGAAGCCCAGACTTTCGACTGTAGTGTTGAAAGACCAGCGAGTCTACCCGTAGTAAGACCTGCTCTGCCATAAGTCACGGTCACCTGCTCGTAGACTGTCCAGTAATACGTGAAGTACGTCCCGAGACAGAACTCCAAGAGCTGACGCACTTTGGCATGTCCGAGGCGATTCTCCGTTACAATGACACGGGCGAATACGATGAAAAACAGCAAGCAACCAATCAGCCAAAAACGCAGTTGCGTAAGTACGCTACATCGGCGTATCGCGACACACTGGAGTAATCTGGAAGACAGGACTGCCGAACTAAAACACATTCTACGGATCTTCAAAGCCAAAGCTCTACCCGCGTAACTTCGTCAACCGCTGTCTGGCGTTTCTTGCTACAGCTGATAATTGTGTGAGCCACGAATTGTTTGAGTTATGGTTCACGGGACCCCACTCTGTCAACAAGTGCAACAACATCCCCACTCTATATTCGGTGCTAAGGCATAGTCTGGTTAAAGCAATAAATCACTCGGGGACGCGCAGGCCGGTGAGCCAGATGGCCGAGCCATCATCACACCAACATCCAAAACGGGCGATGAGGTTTCAGCCAATACTAACTAACATACCGGTCATAAAGTAAATAGCGCACCAACGGACAACTCTCTTCGATAAAGGAGAGAGCGGATTACTATCGTATGCATGCAGTAGCTTATCGACTGCATCCTATATATGCTGCAACTTGCTGTGCACGAATCACCCGTATCTGTTACTGTCTCTGATGATGGGTTCGGGAGAGAATCCGAAAGGTTAGGTGAATAAAGCTTTTTGTCAAGACGTAGCTCCTACTTATTATCAACTAGTTTTTGGAACTCACATCTTCGCTTATATCGGTAAACACAGCGGCTTGCAAAGTCAAACAACCCGTCTATGCGGCCCCAAATGCCACATAAGTGAGAGATTTCTAGATGCCACATTAAGGCGGTGCTATTGCAACGTGACTTATAATTTTTCGAGGAACGAACTATCTTGTCAGTCTAAAGAAATAGACTAAGAAGAATTATAAAAAGATGGGTATTTTGGACCTTTGTCCTTGCCAAGTACGCCGAAATATGACTGACGCAGTCCAAATGGTGCATAAACGCAATTGTATTAGAGCACACTTGCAACGGGTTAAAACTCACTGAAGCGACCCTTGCGGATTACTGCATAAACCCAGGCATTTACAGAATCGATTTACATCATCGACCACTGCCACCGCATACGCCCAGGAAAGACCAATACTTTGGCACCCTCTACCTTATATAAAGAGTGTATCGGAAGCCATTGGACGCTTGTTCGAAGAATTTGGTCTGGGTATCGTCCATAATTCGACATTTGCTGTACCTATTTAAGTCATACGGTCAACGATCTGGTGCAGTTTTTCTGGTGCCATACTACAACGGTTCCTGTCACTGTACTGACCTCTTGCGGACTACTCAATTCACCAATACGTGAGCATAGATGGGTCGTTTGGAGCGGTGATACACTGTCCCATGTTAGTATGCACACGCCGGAGGTTTCGAATTTGCGGAAACTCGAACAATGGTGCTGCTCGTTGGCAAGGCGGATGGAGACCTGGGTCTTTGACGTCCAGACCACGAGCTGACACATTGACTGCCCCCTGCACTACGCGCGCCGCCAGATGTATCGACCTCATACGCAAACCAGAACGCGTACGGTTGGCGCACAGCAAAAACCCAAAACAGGCCGCATCTATGATGCAAACCTTCCATTCTCTTAATTAGTAGATTCTCACTCGCCTTCGAAGTCTGAGACGTATTTGAGGAACCTATCAACACTCGCACACTATTTACAGTATATACCTACATTTTATGACGATTCATGTTCTTTAATTCCATAAAAATTAAAAACCATAGCTTGCATCCACAGACGGAGTACGTTATATCTTCCTATTCGCATTTCAGCTGGAATTCAACATCAGTCCGCAGTTGTCTGTAAAAATCTAGTATTGACGAAAAAAGAACTACTTCTGATTCAACAAGTAAAATGGATTACTAATTTGACCTCAATTCCTATTACGCTGTTCATGAAAGTCTCTGCTTCTTTTGGCCCTTCATAGCCTGATGGAGACAAGAAGAATTAAATCAAGCGAAAGCGTTTCCGCGGACTGATAGCAGTTCCGTATAAGCAAACTTTTACGAATAAAACCTTTTCCCCTATCCAGTAACTGGTTATATCCACACGTTTAATTAAGACACCGACGTACACAAAACACTTTAACAGTGCCGTAAACCAGGCTAGGATTTTGTTGCTTGAGCAGATTTGTTTATCTTAAACAACACAAACTTTGAATAATCTGATTCGCACATATCCCCAAATTTACATGGGCGGACTGAATCTACACGAGCAAATTAAGCTTTCTGAAAGATGCGTGGCCGACAGTACTTCCTTGTTTTTCCCTGTTTCCTGAATCATATGTATATTTATTATTGTGTCCAAGATATGGGTCGAGTTTAGAAAAATACCCTTTATTTGACTGCGGATGCGGTTCACTTAAACAAAAGCGGCATTCCATCCAGATGCCATGTGACCAGACCAGCAATGACAAAATCAACATTCAGAAGGCACATTAATTTATCACCGGTCACATTTTTTCCTGAAAATGCTACCATAAATGTCCTTAGTTTATTTCACATGAAACGTCAGCCGATCTGAAAACCTAAGCATCCAATTTGCAGACTGCTTTAAAGCTGTTGGATGGTTCCTCCACAGTCGCTCTTTTGCTCTCTAAAATTAGGTTTACTTCGCGTTGCCGTGCGGTCGTGTTCATGACTTATTTATAAACTTAATCTGTCGTTGCGTGGACGAGTTATTTTTCACGGTATAAATGCTTGTTTTATATGTTAAGCGCCATCGCGAGTTACTTTGATTTCTGACGAGGCCTGGTTTTTTCCCTGTTATTGCAAATGTGCAACGGTGACATGCCTAATTCTGTTCATTCCTCACCGTGTGAACTTTTTTCTTATACATTTTGTAGTTAACTTAAAATACTGTTTTCCAATTTTGCGTCAACGCATGCAATCAGCCGCTGAATCTCATCGACAACAGCTCGCATTGACGAGTAGGGCTCTGCATTAAAACCGGCATTTCCAGAATGACCTGTTGCATTAAAACCAACAAGCTGCCCTATACGGCGTTAATATGCTAAATTAATCAAGCAAGCATGCAAAAGATAACATTCAATTTGTCGTTAATAATACATGCATCTGAGCTTAATTTTTCGCAACAATGCTCCGCCAAATAAAACGTGACTGTTTTTCCCCGTCTCGTTGAGAACATAACTAAGCATAACACATTAAGTAAAAAGCCCACTCTCTGGTAATATCTTTTTATAGCTGTCTGAAAGTCAGAAAAACTAGTTTTCTTTAAAGCTGGTAGAATGTGAAAGTTAGGTGGGTAATGCAGTAGATTTGCTAACCTATATTTGCGTAACATTTTTAATTACCTGCAAACCTGCCTAAGCGAATGCATCAAAACCCTGAGTCAGACTCTAAGATAATATAAAACATAAATGAAGTATCAAAGATAATATTGACTTGTTTAAAAATAACAATCATTTTAGAAAAGCGCAGGCTCAAAATTATCAACCACCACTACCATATTATGCATAGTAAAAGAACGTTCCTTTCGTAATTTCTTTAGCAGTTTTTCTTATGCTGAAGTACGGGCGCTCTCAGATTGTCTTTAAATTTTTGGTAAGTATTTCACGACTTTTGATGTTTACAATCGACTGTCCATAAAGGTTGATTTTGTCCTGTGTGTTTATTAACTCCTTTGCAATAAGGTATTACTTAAAAGCATTTAAAAGAGCGGGAGAGCTTGAAAATTCCTTCTCATCCAGATGGCCATTTGTCGCATATTTTCAGAGTTCCTCTATCATTAAACTGCATCGCCGGGAAAAGTGAGTGTAAATAATAAAAAAGCGGGAATTAATATTATCTAGATCGATTAAAAGACGTCCGCTCGTAATTAATGTCTGAGCATTTCCTCTGTTTTCGAGGTAAAGCAAAGGCGAAAATTGGAACGCCTGGTCACCTTAATCACCCCTTTGGTTGTTTTTCCGTCGGTAACGAAAGAATCTATTCGATTACCTGTATAAGGTCCTTTTCATATATGTTTGCTCATACAAGGTCTCTGTTCTACGATTATAAGTGTATGAGAAAATGGCCGCGTAAAAGATACGATACTACTGAAACTACTTATCTTTTTCTAAATTACACATTAGCAAAAACCGGTGGGGGGGGGGTTAAGTTATAGGGTATTCGCAAACGGTAGAAAAGTGTGAGAACGGTTAAATGCAGGACAGTCTGTAGTCGTTATTACTGCGCTTAATGTCATGGCATCATAAAGGGTTCAAATGTAACCTCACAAAATCAATTAAATGCTTGGTTTACTAAACAGTAGCCTTCTTTGCCACACCCGACATTATCTCATTTACGTGAGGACAGAACAAGTTATTAGGTGTGAAAAGTTTATTTTGGCAAAACTGGAGTTTGGATTGCTTTCTTCAAAAACAAAAACGCACGAATGGGCGAGCTAAGTCTAGGGCAGATATTTGCATAAAAAACCGTCCGAATACAAGGTAATGTACATTTTATTTCAACGCTGTAAACATTCTGATTGATAATCATATTCACTGACGTATTCAGTAAAGAAAAAGAAAGTTTTCCGGAGCGTACTAATTGGATAAATAAAATATGCAGTTATGCAGATGCCTAGAACTCATGGTCATAATTTTTGTTATCACATTTCATTGGTTAGGTGACACAATGTAGCAGGATCTCTCACAGTAAACCAATTTCGATATTTTTGGCTACACAGGGATTTATCTGGAAGTACCTGGGTGGTGCTAGTAAGTAGGTCGTACTATACCAAGCGAATAAATACATCGTACTA
>CACRXP010000122.1:722938-742919 GCA_902702965.1 Spirometra erinaceieuropaei
TTGACTTTGAGTTCACGTTTTACAGAGTCTTCAAATGTGACATGAACAAACATCTATATGACAATGAGGGCTTGCATACTCACTGCTTCCGTAACTGTCCTTAGAAAATATCTGGTTTCGAAAGTTTTGATAAACACATCAGCTATAATCTACCTCATAGTGTAATCGATTAAAAAAACTGAAAATTATAATGTATTTAGGGATTTTTAGGACAGTATGGAACTCGGAGTAATTTAGAACAGGGGCAAAAGCGTAAATTAATTTCACGAATTTAACTATGTCTTCGTTTGACACGAGCAGTTTGGCAACCTGCAGTTTGATGAAGACCTTTATAGCCATGAAGGCAACCTTAGTCCTAGCAAACCACATCGCAATTGATAAAGTCGAAAAAAATGCCATGAATTTTTGGGAACCCGTTTCGGAATCTCACCTCAGAATTGCGGCTTGCAGCGAATCGCTATACTTGATTTTAATGCGTGATATTCACTAAAAGACTGTTTCAAAGGTTGTTTCCCTAGTGAACTGTTTTGCGTGGATGATTGTTTTCACATCTGCTACTGAGGTTTGCTCAATTACAACCATTTTTGACGTTTCCGGAATTTTCGCGTTTCTGAAAAAAATAGGTCTTTCTTAGCAACGTTATATCATCTTCAATATTGTTTTCGTGTTTTTCACTCCCCTAAGTATTTTATTCATTAGAATGTTTATTATGTCCACCAATTTGTGCTGTCTTTCGTGCGATTGCAATCATTCGAAAACTCTGTCGGCTTTCATCATTCGAGAAGGCCGTTTCGAAAGAGAATTTCCCTGACGAATCGCATGATAAATTAACGTAAAAAACACTGCTCTTCTTACGTTTTTCTTGATTTTTGCCATATGTATATAATTAATTGCATTTTAGAAAGACAATTTGACACCCTTGTGTCTGCTTTCAATAAATTAATCTCACATTTAAACGTTTATTTTTTTTATTGGTATAATAAATCAAAGGGTCTGTAAAAGTCGATAATTACGCTGACGCCCGGATTTGAGGGGGAGTGAATAACAAAATCACAGCACACTTCACGAGGATGCTGGGCACTGGCAAAGGTAAGTGCATGCAGTCTTGATGATTTTGAACCCGCGTGCAGTTTTTCTACGTGCAGAGGAGCAGTTTGTCTAATTTGATTGTAGAAGCTTCCACCTTATCCAACAGAGACTGTACAAGTAGGCATGGATAGTTTGACAGAAACTCGTAAATTATTCAGGAAGCCTTTCTGGCATCTACACGGTGGTTTGCGTCTAACACATGGAGAGGATAGAGATGTTCACGTTCCTTATTTGATCTGTTCCTGACCATGCAGGATGATGTTCTCTTATTTCTTTTTGGCAAACGTTGACTCGTGCGACCAATAGATCTTCTGCTCCACAGAAGCGGGTGAAGGAGTAAATACACACGGATGTGGTCTGGGTTTGTAGTTTGTCTTTACCATCTCCGTATAAAATAGAGCAAGTGAGGAACGGTACACGGACGTCAGCTGCTTGAGTTTGCCACCTCCTTTAAAGTTTACTTAGTATGTCCTCTTAAAACAGGACCAATTTTAAGAGTCTTTTTGTTCCTGCCGTCATGATCGGGGACGTTTGTGACTTTTTGGACATGTTCTTAGCAGTAAATCGGACAGATTACACGTTCTGGCGAAAACGATTTTCGCCACACTTAACTATTTTTCCTTTTGCCTTACACTAAAAGCATAGAGTAGCTCTGTTTTAACAAGTTTCTTTTAATGATTTAAATGACAGATCCGTTGGGGATTTTTTTATAAATACTCGGTGTGATTTTTGAATACGGCAACATTGTACATACTGCAGATGGTCAGTTTATTCGGTTCTGTAAGGTGTGTCAAATTTTCTTCACACAAATATTCAATTGTGCTTTGGCAACCGTAATACCAAATTAATTTCATACTGCAATTCCGGCAATATAGTCATTTGCAAAACTTTTGAGCTTTAAAATATGCTGTTCAAAATAATAAATTTACGACAATAATTGTCTGCAAAACAAGCCCAGAAATCAACTGTTTCCAAGCTACTGAGAAGGCCTTTAGCCGAATGTCAAATGCTCAAATTGCCTTTCAACTGCGTTCTTGTGAGTCTTATTTAAAATTCAATCTAAGTAATCTTTTGTTCACATAGACGCACCTCAAAAACCATGGTTAATTCTCTAGGTACTTTAGCTCCTATCGTTTATTTTTGAGATAATTGCTGCCTGAAGAGCATATTGACATAAACTTCTTTAGTAGCTTTTTTAGTAGGTGACTGTATAATTTTATATTCATCTCCCTGTTCGGAACGATGTTTGGCTTGCCATAATATTAAAGCTGGCGCGCTGTCTTATTACTGTTTGGCTTTGAATAAACTGCTACACGTCGTTTACGCAACGCCATTTTTATGGCTTACTCTTAGAGGAATCAAATAGTTCAAAATGCCCATGTCATCGAAAATCACTCGCGTCTAGATGATGGCCGACTCTTTCCCTCATTGGTATCAAATCAAAAACAATGTGGTTAATCCGCTTGTCTCCCATGTCAAAAGACGTGTTGCGCAGCTTAGTCCATCTGATCGCACTGTTTACTGTCCCTTTTTCCATGTGCACAACGGTTCGCACGGATTGTTTGCTGTCAAAGTTCTGTCCGAAAAACATTGGATTGCGATCTACGATGTAGCAATAAATACGTTTGGGAAAACGGTATAATTTGGCATGCCATCCCGCAGACGGAAAAAATCATCACATCGAGATTTTTCGAAGTTCGAGAAGATGAACTGAAACCTTCTTCCAGCCAGGTTTTCAATACTGAAAATTTTAAACTGCTGAGAGAAAAATCAGAACAAAAAGTCTACGGAAAATAAGAACAACCACCGAAAGAATAGAGTTTTGGAATTTATTGAATATGAGGAAGCAAACGAATGGGTGTCGCCATTTCCAAAAAGCAGGCTTACTCTAGGATGTATATATAATAATTCGTAGTGCACACATATTGGAAGTTAATTGCCAGTTAACGCGCCGTCTGACCTACTGTATGTCCATTTAAAAGACCAGTGCAAAAAAGTGACCATGAAGAGCTCACTTTTACTTACAATTGGGGACATATAAACTTAGTATTTATCTTTCAGCATTTTAAAGTAATTTTTAAGTTTGATTTGACAAATTATTACAAAACAGCGCTCATACGGCAAACTATTTTGAGGTGAAATTCAGTGAGTTGTATCATATAGACTTGCATTACCATCCCCCTGAAAATGCAAAATTAGCCCTAAATTGTCGGTTACAAAGGCTTGTTTTCCACATTATTTTGTTCTTTTGAACAAAACACACTGTCAATATTAGGTAATTTGAACTGAATAAATTTTTATACTCACAGACTT
The DNA here is from genome assembly GCA_902702965.1 of Spirometra erinaceieuropaei. Lineage (NCBI taxonomy): Eukaryota > Metazoa > Platyhelminthes > Cestoda > Diphyllobothriidea > Diphyllobothriidae > Spirometra > Spirometra erinaceieuropaei. The sequence continues at coordinate 726,341 of CACRXP010000122.1, forward strand.
TATCTCAACAAAACTAAAAAAAGGATTGGCAGAGCTAAAGATTGGCTAGGCTCATACGTCATGCCAAAGAGAAAATAAAGCTAGTTTACTCGGTCGGCGGGCCCGATGCTGTTTGGTTTTGTCACAGGGCACATAATTCCTGGCTATGATCCCCGTTAACATTTTAATATAACAGATCGAGAGAATTTCAGCGATCCAAATTATTTGTCAATCTGAATCATCGGGCCAGCTAGATGCTCATTGCCATAGCGCGTTTATTTTAGTAAACTCAGTGCTGATATACGATTGTTCGATTTCCGTTTGATTGACTTTCTGGGATTTTGTGATTCCTACCAAACACGTTCGTTATGGATAAACAGAGCCACCCTTTCCTCAATTTACAATACCTGGTTTGATTTGTATGCAAAATGGTTGTTATCGAGCGCTGTTTGCTGAAGGTATGTGGTGTGAATATCGTCATGAAGCAGAAAGAGCACAAAACTAGGAAGGTTTTGTAGAAGACTCTAACGGCGTTTTCCAGGTCGTCTAAAATAGTTCATTTGAGGAAGTGCACATTTTAAGGCATGGTTTCAAATATTCCAGTTTTCCGATTAACAAAAGGGATGTATTATTTTGGACTTAAAACTTTTCCCCAGAACTTTAAGAGTAATGAGGTGCTTAAGCGGATTAGAAACGTAGTTTCGCCGATTTTGAGTTGGAAATATGCAACCGATCATTATACCCTGCGCTACTGGTTACGGTTTTGTAAAAACTCACATCTAACGATGAGGCACAGTACTCGAGGAGAAAGACATTCTGGCACAAAATCTTTCCAACCTAAAATATAAGCAAGTTATGCATTTGCCGTTTGTTTAACCGCATGGCATGCACAATTGCAGGGTTGAGTATACAGGCTACGACTTTGCCAAAAACTGCTTGGAGGCCAATGTTTTTTTAAAGTTCGATTAATTACCTACGACCCCATTTATACAAGACTGTCAGTAATTACGCAAAACAGCTGTCAAATTAAGGATTGGAGCAAGAAATCTATTCAGAACGTTATAACCGACAAAGACAAGGTGATTGGAATACCTATTCTTGGCTTGTTAGCCGTCGTCAGCTAGTCATACCCAAGCCTTAAGTGTGGAAACCCGATGCTTGAATTCGCAACCTGTCAGTTAGAAGTCCATGCCTCTAATACAAATATACCGTCAGCAGTTTAGCATCGGAATTTGGCAATTACTTCGATAATTTTACTAAAACGTGATTGTCGCATCTTGAGGGGGAGCTCGTAAGCCACAACGCAACGAGTGAGGCCCGTAACAACGGTCGGTGAGCGCCCCCTCCACCAGAAATTTACTTTCTCGACATTCCCGATTCTCACTCCATTTCGTCATTAGATGGCAGTGTCTTGCATTAGTGAGCATGGGCTGGCGTCATCTCACCGCAGCATGTTGGGCCATCTTCACCCAAGTTATTCCTCTAGTTACGTTAACCCATAAGATGTTAGCGAAATTCTGTAATGCTTTTTCTTCGCGAAATGATTACCTAAATAGGGTTCTAATACCCATTACCAGAAAACATGTAAAAGTTTTCTTCTTTTTTTACGTTTTTTAAAAAATTACGTCTTCTCCAAACTTTATACTTGATGAAAGAGTATAATTCAGTTTAAAAAAAGTTTTAAGCTATAAAATTTTAGAAAACGTGAAATGCCCGTTTATAATACAGCATGTATCTGCATTTACCAATGCTGACGGTAAATTCTATAATATGGCTCAAGTCCACAGCCAAATCTTATAAACTCTGAAGAGTCTACCCTTAATACCACAATGAAGTGCATAATTTTCCGTACACGGATAATTTACAGCTTGAATGCTAAACTGCCTGAGGACATGTGCAATGGTCGGTGAGGTTCAAAATTATTCGGGAATTAAAAAACCTTTTTCGAAATGAATTATACCTGTAGTTCAAGTATACTCTTTAAAGAAGACACAGTTTTCTACCGAATGAGTAAAATCAGGAATATTTTTATGTGTCTTTTCTGCGAAATATGCTCGAAAGTATAGGGTCATCGAAAAGTACTGGAACACAATCATACTATATAAGCAGTGGTTTTTACAGAGCGCAATTTTTACGGACGGCCGAAAAAAGTTCATTTAAAAACCGACATCCAACGATTGGCAACTTATTATGGGATTATGCTTCACTGTAACTGATCTGACGTAAGTTATCTTTCTGAGTCAATAACGCATTACAGAATCCCGGCTAGTTTTTCATATCTTAGCAAATATACTGTATTTTTCTGACATGGTTACTTTACTGACAAACCCACCAGATGCGAGAAGTAGCTCCAAATATGGCCGGCGGTTGCAAGAACTCTTTGACCCCACAATCTTGCGTCTAATAATTGCCTCGATATGTGTGCAACTCTCAGCCTAGGGAGTTTGACAGGATAACTGGCGACACTCGAGAGATTTTTGACGTGCGGAATTTTTCGCCAAAATCCGACGACATTGCAATTTGATTTTTCGTCACGTTTGCGCATATGCCGTGTGCCCGTCAAAGACAGTGTGGTAAAGTAGATGTGTCTAGTGCTTTAATGCAATGCAACTTAAACACGGATTTAGTAATCTTACACAACTGTGTTTTTGGCCGACTAGGTGATTTCCACTGAGGCTTTGCATTTTATTCCTATCCAACGTTTTCCTGAATACTTCGTTTTATGTAACCTCAATCACTGCCATCTGAATGTTTTATTTTGCCATAATTGCAATGTTTATGGCTCTGAATGAATTGAAATAAAGATCGTAATTAGTAAATGCAGATAAGTATGCTTGCTTACTGGCTTTTTGACTTCAGTCTTAATCAACGAAGTCTACACTTTTTGTCTACACCTACTCGCTTATAGCTGATTAACGGAAGAAAAAATAATGTGGCCACTAGTCAGCCCTGCTTCTATTGATGAAGCCGCTTTCCATTCTTGGTACTGGATGTTCGGGAAAAGCGAACAGCTCTGATTAAGCCAATGATAATTAAATAAGGGCATGAAAAAGTATCGACACGCATACTCATTTTAACTTCCATGTCCACATTGCAGAAAAGGTTTTGCCCTATTTCGAGTTTCAAAAATATAATAAAGATGTGTGGTTAAAACATTTTCTACTATTTACTTAACTGTAGCGGGTCATCAACATTTGAAAATACGTCAGTGTGAACGAAAAAACCTTTTGACACATTGACGTAACCTCATCTTGAGGCACTAGGGGGTGCCTTCCTGCTTAAAATAGCCTGTTAAGGCTAATATTGGAAACACATCAAAATGAGCGAAGCGTTAATAAAGGGACGGTGTAACATACCTTAACTGATAAGATGCTTGGCTTGTATATGAGGAAAATGTAAGAAACGGTTTAATAGGGGGAAAATCAATCACTTGCCTTAGCAGGAAGCAAACAGTTACATTAATTAAGGAACATAAAGACAAGCAAAACCACAACGCTTGTCATTTTTGGACAAGAGGTGATTTTCTGCCGCATAAAATTTAGGAGGTTTGTTCAAAGTAATCATTTTCGGGATGAGATTAGTAGTTAGTTAGGATACCAATGAGTAAATTGATATTGACTGACACCCGCCTCTGTTATTTTACGTCATAAAACACTGATAGTGCACACTGTTCACTAAGATCACGCCGAGTATTTGAATTGTTGTAATGCTTTACGTCAACAGGCGAACGAGTCACCCTGTCAGTTTAAAAACCAACCAAAACACTCCTAACATCCCAAATGTGAAAAAGGCAATTTCTCGAGTAAATAAGCCCACTGTCATCCAGTGTCACGTTGATAAGTTACTTTGTGTCCACACTGAGGACTGGAAGTCTGATTAACAAATGACATTCCACAAACAACATGGCATGCCTGCCCGGTTGAGCAATAGAAATTTCGTTTCCCATAAGTTGATATGCTTTGTCTCAACTTAAACTGAAACAGACAAATCTAACAGAAGAAGAAAGTATTCATATTTCGAAAAAGGATGTCTTCTGTCTCGAATTCGAAACGACATTTGAGATCGTTTTTAACAATTTGTCTTGCGTGCAAACATTGGTTTATTGCTGTGCTGCAGTGGCTTACCTAGCTGTCTCAAAACAATTTTTTTTACCTCAAGCGCTTTCTCAAACACAAACTTATCAATGTATCCTTTACCAACTTTGGTTAAAAGGAAAACATTTAAACAATTGATAGGAAGGCTGAGAATGGACCCAGGCACTGGAAAAAAATTGCAGTTGTTGTCGTCTCTATGGCTAAAAATATTACAAATACGTTGTAGGCAAAAACGTTACTGCTGACTTGGCATATCCCCAGCATGTGCTAATAACGTCAACAAAATGATAAGCATCGTCCTACAATTCGGTTGTCCGAGTTATTAAAAACCTGCCTGTCTTTAAACATTTTTGTATGCGACTGACATCACATGAAATGCGGTTCTAGGGTAGGGGTTTGGACAGCAGGCCAAGCTGTCCATTTAACTTTGCCTTTTATGCAGATATGCTCCCTGATATATACGATATTAACTTTTGACACCTCAGAATTTCATAACGTTTTCCAGTCACAATAAGCAGTAAACTGTTACGAAAACGATAATTTCAGGAAAATATGGCAGTCGATGTGTGTTCTGCCCTTTTTCTGCAAAAATTATTCAAGGTGGCAAAAAGCATACGTAAAATTAAAAAGGTTACTTTATGGGATTGATTATGTGATTTGTGGACCCTTCACAGAGCAGTATGTTCTTGTTATTCGGTACGTCAGTTTGCAAAGCGTTCGTTGGTTGCTGGCTGTTATTTCTCCGTCTTTGGTGTGGTTGTCGCCATAACAATACTTTTCCAGGCCTCTTCGATAAGAGGACGCATTTCTGAAAGGAGGACATGTAGCGAATATGCACAGCTGGTGGGCTTACTCATGAAATCTCAACCGAAATTTCGAATTACGTTTTCGCCTCGAAAAGATTAATTAAGTAGGGTTGTAAAAATCAGTCGGCAACATAATTCTATAATAATTCAATTACTTCAAGGTATCGGCTTTCGAATGAACTTCCATCCAGCTGCATGCAAAAACCAACATCTCTAAAAAACAACCACTTAACTAGCATGAATTTTTCTCATTGATTTTCCATGCCTTAAAAATTCAATTATATTTCATGAAAAATATGCATAAAAATATTCATTTTTTCGCCCATTCGGTAAACAATGGCGTCTTTTTCCATTTCTATACTCGACGGAGGGACATAGTTTTGTTTCAAAAAAGATTTCTAGTTTTGAGTCTTTTAAATACCGTGAAATATACGTTCATAAATCGTCATATATCCTCATTTGCCAATGTGGCTTACAAAGTTAACAATATGTATCTGTGTGGTTTCCCTTTATTATCGTAGAGAAATATATGGTTTTCCGTACGCGGAAAATAAACGACTTGTAATTTGTTAACCCGAATCCAGGTGTAACGGTAGAACAGATTCAAAATTATTCTGGAATTAGAAAAGTTTTTAAAAACCGAATTATAGTCTTCCTTCTAGTATAAGATTGGAAGAAGACGTCATTGTCTATCGAATAAGAGACAAAATGAAATTTTTTTGCATATTTTTCATAAAATATAATTGAATTTTTAGGGCATTGAAAATCAATGAGAAAAATTCATGCCACTTAATTGGATGTATTTAGAGATTATGGTTTTTGCATGCAGTCGAAAGGAAGTTCATTCGAAAGCCGATATGCTGAGGTAACTAAAATAGTATAGAATTATGTTGCAGGCTGACTATTTTTACAACCCTACCAAATTTATCTTTTCGAGGCGAAAACTCAATTCGGAATTTCGGTTGGCATTTAATGAGTTAACCCTCCAACTTCTTTGGAAGATTTTTATTGGGTGGGCAAGTGTTCCCACCTAACATTTTCGCAAGCCATCCTAGTTTTAATTCTCAGTCAACAAATAACATCGTTGCTGTTCAGTGGACGGGGCCGCTAAATCCCACAATAGTTCGCAATTTTTGCAATTTCATGAAACACAAATTTAAGAAAAATAGAAATAAGCGTGCTATTACAGCCATTTAGAAAACCCAGGGGCATTAACTTGCAAATTTTACCTTATTCGTAAAATTTGCCTCCTACTTATTAGGACAGTTAGATGAAATCTAAGGCTCCGGACATTCTTAACGAAACGGAAATTTGAAAACAATTATGGTTGTGCAATGGACTCACACATACTGGACCAGATTCTGGGTTGGTCACTTTTTTTTGCGTAAACTATATTTTTTATTCTAATTTGTAAGTAGACATGAGTATATGTACACGCACACCAAGTAAGTTGTAACATTTAACCGCGATTTTTCCAACGTTTTCACCTCTATCTGTCTCGTCTTTGGCGATGAGGACGTACTTCAGTCTGGCTTCTCCGGGATCAGAGTTCAGTCCACTTTTGATCTCTGTAAAGCTGGTTGCCTTTCTCTCGTGCATACTTCCCAAACGTGAGAGCACGTGCTTTCCAATAAATCAAACGGACGGATATGTGTCTACTACTACTACTAATACTACTACTACTACGCAAAACCTAATTTTCTCCAGTCAAATGTTCCGTGAACATGCAAGATCCGAGGAGGATAACGACACAGGTTTCAAAGAAAGGTAGCCATAGAGTGGTCCGTAATAGGTTTTTACTTTTTATAATTACTTTTATTGAACGGCCTTATAACGCTGCTTATGCATTAATGTGTTAAAAGGATTCAACAGTGTCATTTCAAAGGGCTTTATCTGCCTATGGAACTGTACTACTAGATGTCTCGAACTGTCGCTTCGTAAACACTTATCTATAGTCCAGATTACTTTCCCATTTTGCGGTTTGCAAAATGCAAAAACACATCTTTGGAAGTTATAAGGCAAGTCGTTAGGAAGTCTTGTTGTGATTTGAAGGTAATGAACCAAGGTGAATATGTCTTATGCATACACAGCGTCAATGGTTCGTCAGCACATATCTCCAAAGTATTGCCATCTCGTGGAATGCTCGGATGAGTGCGAAAATTCGAAAAACAGTCAAAACCATTGCTTCCTGTTGTAAATTGTTCTTCCGTGTATGCTGATACAGCCTTCTTCTGGTATGCCAATGGTCATCTGCACCACTTATGAAGCATTAAAAGGAACATTTTCAACGTAACGAATTCACGTGGTCTTACTTAAATAATATGTGATGGCCTATAGACCAAAGTGTTCAGTAAAGCGACGAACAGGAGGCAAGTACTAAACCTTAACAGCAACCATCCAATTAACCACAAATGCAGTTGCGTAAGAACGCTTTATCGGCGTGTTGAGACGAACTGCAGCGAACCGAATGACAAGGCTGCCAATTTCCAATATCTTCGACGGGTTCTCAAAGAAAATGGCTACCGAGCGACTTCGACAACCGGTGCATGCGCAAACTTGACGAGCGACAAAATCGCACCGACCCCGAATTCTGGAGAGCGATCCCGTATAGCAAGAACGTCTCCAAGGCAGTAAGTCGCCATTTTGCACTACTGGGGTTTGGAGCTGCACGCAGCCTGAAGGCCCCCACAAGGCGTAAGGTAATAAAACCAGAAAACCCACTGACACGGCAAGAAACATCTGCAGTCGTTTAGTGCATCTGGTGCAGTTGCGGACAGAGCGACTACGTCGGAAAAACTGCAAGACTGCTCCAGACGCGAATCGCCGAACACGCGGCAGCGGTGAGGAGAAATGCGCCAACTGTCGGGTCGCGGCCCATTCGACGAGACCCGGCCGCACGTTCAAGCTTGATGAGACCGAAATTCGTACAAGAGGTGCACCGCCAGTTGTTTGAGTTATGGCTCATGGGACCCCAGTCTATCAACCGGTGCAACAACATTCCCAGTCAGGTCTAGTCAGGTTAAAGCAATTAATCACTCGGGAGCGCGCAGGCCGGGGAGCCATATGACCGAGCCATCATCACGCCAGCATCCAACAAGGGCCATGAGATTTCAGAAATAGACAACATGCATTCCGGTTATCAAGCCATTAAAGCACCAACGGCACAAAGCAATTAGCGCACCAACGGGCATCACTCCTCGATGAAGGGGACAGCGGTTAACTGTCATAGGTATACAGTAACATAGCGACTGCGTCCTATAAATTCTGCAACTTCCTGTGCACGAATCACCTGTATCTGTTGGTGTCTCTGATGATGCGCTGGAGCGAGAATGCGAATCGTCATACGAGTAAGGCTCATGTTCCAGCAATTACCCCTAATATTTATCATTTAAACAGTCATCGAAAAAATAGGACAGATTGCGATGAATGCATGTCGCTGCACAATATCAACAACAGCCCCTGAGCACCCAATAACTCTATCCGCTGTTGTCGTCGCTTATAGATCCAGGTCTTGCAAACTTCGGATGGTATATGTATTCCCGAGATCTACTGTTTTTGTTTTAGCCCACCTTGCACCCGGTGTTTTCAAAATGAGCTTAAACTTCTGGAACATGAAATAAATCTCCACGCAAAATTGTGGATTTGATCCACATAATTAAATCGTTTAGTTTTTAATAAAAAATACAAGTTTGTTCGTGGTTTTCAAGTTATGTGTTAAGCAGATTAGTTTTAAGCAAATCGCATGTGGCGAAGTTGCTTATGTTCCTCGCTTCCCGACAAGACCCGGTGGCAGGAAAGTCCCCCACGAAAACCACCGTCGGTTTTAAGGTTAAGTGATTTGAGTGTTGATTTATCCTCATCCCAAGTACTACGTTAATTGTTAACCTCGGGAAATCTTTCTGAAAACAGGTAACTTATAAACTTCACTACTTTCAAACGGTTGTTGATCTAAAGGACAAAAATCGGTCGTACATACTAAATTTCAACTGCATTATCACAACTATTCAAGCGTGCCCATTTTCCGACACCAGACTCCAGTTTTTAAACGGGGTTGCAAATAAAATCCTGAGAGGATATTCCGCATGAGGCAAGTTATTTTTAGGTACGACGCTGATTCGCTGAGTCTTCGTGTGAAGGGATTTTTGAAGCGTGACCGTTCTCACCCCGGCCGAACCAATCTTAGTTTCCCTACTTAGTTTTTTAAACATTCATGTGTTTACGCCCTCAAAAACACTCAAAGGGCGTAAATGAACTAAAGAGAACAACCGAAAGTAAATATAAAGAGTACTTCAAACAATATATATTATATATATTATTACATATCTTTTCAATAATTGGAATAAATGGAATAGGTGCAAAGATAGCGGGGCAGGTTTTCTCTGACTATGAAACAATGCTGGCATCTGTTTTGGCAAAAAGCATTCATTTGACAGCCTATACTTTTGTCACAATATGAGTGATTATAACTAATGGAGAACTGCGGTAGATGGCGTATCTCATGAAACATTAACTGAAATTCTGAAGTGCAGCCCTTGCCGGAAGGAATACTTGGGTAGAGCTGTAATATAGCTTACCATGCAACATGAACGTAGGTCACCCTTTCGCCTTCCGCCAGAAAAATGCGCAATCGCTAAGGGCGGCTGATACTGTGGTAGGTTTTTATCTGTATGATTTCTTGCAGATTTTAGAGATAGTATACTTCACTAATCCTTGGGGTGCTCAATTTATGACAACTGACGTCTTTTTCGAATTACCTATTCGAAGGAGCGACAATTATGGGGTTTAACAGCTTAAGTTATGAGTTGTCCCAGGATGCTCAGGTGTCTGTCCAAATAACACATTGCTGCTGCATATGAAATACAATGCGTGGCCTATCTCATGAAATGTTGGCTGAAATTCTAAAATGCGTTTTCTATTAGGAAGGATTACTTGGTCGCGGTTGTGATAATGATTATCTTAAGGCATACTCTTATTACATTTTGTACTTAGCAGGATGTCGGCTTTTAAATGCACTTCTTTTCAATCTCCTGTAGAAAGCGTGCTCGGTAAAAAATGACTACTTAAGTAGCATGCATTTTTCCCATTGATTTTCGACGGTTTTGAAAATTCGAATATATCTTATAAAAACAACAAACGAAAATGTGCTTTCTTTTAGTCAATCAATAGAAAATCACGTCTTCTTAATATTTTATACTTAAAGAAGGAGTATAATTAGGTTTTAAAAAATTTTCTAATTATGAGACTTTTTAAGACCGCGATATGTCCATTCACATAGCATCGTACCTGGCCGTTTACCACTGCTCCTCATGAAATGTACAACATGGTCCGCATTCATTGCAAATTTTATGGACTCTGTATGATATCTCTTTAATGACATAGAAAAATATGGGATTTTCTTTACGCGGAACGCATGCACCTTGTAGAGTGTAATCACTAAGCGCTAATCCAACGAATGATCAGGCTCCAAACTTTTCGGCAATTAGGAAACTTTTTTAAAACCTAATTATACACCTTCCTTAAGTATAAAATATAAAGAAGAAGTGACTATCTATTGCTTGACTAAAAGAAAGCACATTTTGTTTGTGATTTCTATAAAATATATTTGAATTTCCAAGACCATCGAAAATCAATGGTAAAAATGCATGCTACTTAAGTAATCATTTTTTACCGAGCACGCTTTATACAGGAGATTCAAAAGACGTGCATTCAAAAGCCGACATCCTGCCAAGTCCGAAATTTTATAGGAATATACCGCAAGATAATCAGTATAACAACCGCGACCAAGTAATCCTTCCTAATCGAAAACGCATTTCAGAATTTCAGCCAACATTTCATGAGATAGGTCACGCACTGTATGTGACGTGTTTTACAACGAACAAACATTTTTTCTAGCCAACTATAAGATTCTTCTGATACCCCAAAAATATATCCCCTTCCTTGAGTGGAAAGTTTACAGAATTTGACTGATATTCCATAAACGCAAACGTGATAACAGGTCAGGCTTAAAATCGACAAGAAGTTTTGGAAGATTTTTTGGTAGAATCCGTGTTGGTAGGCCTCCCGGTACTGAAATCGGTCGGCTCCCTATCTTAGGGGACCGGTGGTAACGGGGGATATACGGGTGGGCACTTGTGTGCAGGCGTCAATGAAGTTTATAGTGTTTTCCCCAATTGATGCCCCTGCTAAAGTCGTAGCCAAAATTAAATATGGCGAAAAATGGAAGAAGATATAAAAACGAACGTGGATACTGAGTACGGTCTGCGGAATTAATGCATCCTAGCCTCAGATTGGGTAAGGCGTTCCTGATTTTCCGAAAATAATAATTCATTGCCACTAAGGTCATATGTATGTTAGAAACTGAAGCAGTAGTTATGTGCTAGACGCGAATGTTGTATTAAGCAATGTGTAGAGCGATTAGCCGGGAGGGCTACCAACAGGGATCCTACTGAAAACTGAAAGATGAGATCTCAATAAATTGAAAAAACATTCTCAAAAAGCGTGAGAGGAATGCTACTGAAAACACTTTGTCCGCAATATGCGTTTTTAATTCATGGAAGCATTAAAAATCAATTATAAAATGCATACCTTAAAAGCAGTCATTTAAGCAAGAAGGATTTTTTGCAGGCGGCCAGAAAGATGTGCATTTAAATATCAGCACCCTGGCATGACTGAAATACCTTAGTGTTGTGCTATATAATATTCAGTATTACTACACCATCAAAGTTTTCTTTTATAACCGAATTACATTCCGGAATCCGGTGTAATGTTTTATCAATACGTGGCCCACAGTATGACTGAGTAGCATTAGGAAGGTTTGACTTCAATTGCAGGTTGGTTACACCTGAAGTTTGAAAGAGGCCCGATTTGGTTTTTGGACAGAAATCCTACGATCAAGACACGGCCCGCGTTCTGACGGATGTGCTTGGATACTTTTAAATTCTCATTAAATTGATTGCGGCACCGAGTTTAGATGTCCCAGTTTTGTTGAAACGACGACCACATGCACTGGGATTCAAACCTCATTTCGCCAAAAGCGGCGTTGTTCAGCAGTGGCTGATAAATCACATGTAATTATTTTGGTTTTTACTTTATTTTAATCACTTTGTAACTGTTAACGACAGCCATATTAAGCACTGGAAATCTGCCTGTTTTATCGGTTTTATCGGTTTTATATTCTGAGTGATTGTTTCATGTTTGCCGAAATATGGCCCATTGATTTTTTGAAAAACTTGTATTTGCTCAATACACCTGATACTGTTTGTCTAGCGATTCGGTAGAGCAACGCTTTGACGTTGGTCAAAAGACCTGAATAAATAAACCATGGTCCTCACAACCTGGTATGTGATGGCAATTCCCAGACAACTTATTCCCTCTCAGCCAATGCGCTTACGCTTTTGCTGAGTTTGCGAGTGGTAAGCATGGCTGCCCAGTCAGCATCCTTGTCGCTTTGATCCCTGTTGGGGTGTTGCTGTTGTTGGTCATAAACCTCGTCATTCGCTGTGTGGACCAGGCAGTCTGGAATGGAACGTCAAGGTGCGGGCTCGACCGTGCCATCCACCTGCCTCCTCCACCGTCTCCGATCTTTTTGACTCTGTCTTGACACCGGGTCCAGGTGGGGAGTGGGAAGGAGAGGGTGAGGTAGATTCTGCGCAAGTCGACAATCACTGCGAACCAATTCACACGCAGATCACCATATCTGTTGCACCTAGCTGTGCAGCACACGGTGGACATCGTCAGAATCGACGGTCGAACTACGTCGGTACAACAATGATATGCAATAAACCGTTTAACATCTACAGACACATTTGCTGATAGTAATAAAAATACAAGTTCCAGGGCGTCGTTGCGAAAAAGAGGATAAGATAATTCGGACAAGGGTTTTATTGGCTTGATTTTTCGAATTTTCTCTCAAATCTGTCACTAGAGACAGAACAAAATAAGAGTAGGTGTCGGAGGAGTGTTGCGATATTTACAAGGTGTTCTTGTTGGTCCTACATGTCTATCATAATTTGAGACTTCTGAGTGCATCACGGAAGGTTGGTATTTTTGAAACTGAAGAACTCAAGGGAAATACCGTCGGTCGACTGACACAAAGTGATGGCTCAAAACACGGCCTTTGTCCAAAGGTTTATGAAAGGGAGCTTCCCTTGACCCGAAATAACAGTCAGTGACACTCCAAACTACGTACTAACAAAGTGGTCATTTCAACGTTTCAAATTTATGACCACTTATTTAGGCACTTAGGTCGCTAGTCGGCACTATTCCTGGGGGAGTCGAAGGAGACGGATCTCCTGCCAAACGTGTCTCTTCACCTCTATTTCACGGAATCTGGCTGACGGAGCTATCGAGCTATTTCTGCTGACCACATAAGACGAGACGGAAAATTGCAATGGACATGCCTAGATTTTTCAGCTTCCGAAGTTCTGCCTAAAGACCTACTTCGTGTTCGACAGAGCGATTTTTCAGGAGGTGGAAGGCACGCCGATGAGATTTCGGGCGTTAAGGCTCATAACTGAGGCGGTCTTAAAACGGTTGGAGTTGCTGATCTTCCAACACCGCAAAACGAAATTCTGGACTCGGTATGTGGACGATACCTTTGTCATCATTTATACCTGCATGTGGGGATGCATTGCAGAGAGCCGAAAGACAAAGTTGTTACTCGTGCAACTCCGTCAACTATTGCATATGCAAACAAGACGACAGACCAAATGCAACCGTCCCCAAATGTTGACGAGCTATCCTGTTCGTGAAGGAAACCTGAGTAGTGGTGAGACGCCTTCTTACACTGCTTGGTATTGGAGTTGTACACAGACCGGAGACGTCTATAAGGTGTCAGATCATGAGGCCGAAAGACACACTGCCACGACAAGAAACGTCTGGTACCGGGTTTGGGATATTTGTGGCCGAACCCGTAATGTCAGTGAAACTGGAAGTCTTGTCCGGACACGGATGGCCGAGTTCGCTACGACAGGTAGAAGGAATGACGCCAACTTCTGTGTCCTGGACCATTCCACGGAACATGACCAAGCCTTTAGTTTCGACGAGGCCGAAATTCCAGCGAGAAATATCAACCGCGTGAGTCTTGAACTACTCAAGTCATGGTCGTCCGGTCCTAAGTCTACCTACATACACAAGACCTATCCACCTCCTATTCTACAATGAAACTTTGACTTAACAAAATAATTAACCATGCGAAGGTAGCGCGGATGACCACAGTTCCTGGTGCCACTATCGACGAGTGGTTCTGCCAAAAGCACCCCAACTGATGATGAAATTGCAGCAATTAGCGACCTGACTGCCTGCTTTGGGACAGGCTCTAAACTTTTTCGTGGCTTCAGTGCCTGAGACTTCGCAGCCTACTTTCAACACTTCGTGACGAGTTTGGATATTTCGCTAAACATGATAACTAAATGTAGCAGATATTAGGCCATATTTAACTTCAGAAAGCAGCGCTGGACTGTATTTCCGCCTGTATTAGTCAGTGTAAAAGTTGAAGGATAATTGTCATCACAAGTGTATTTGATAATATTACTGACAATTACGGTAGTTAATTCATGGCCCAAGCAGGCGAAACTGGAAAGATACGCCGCATTTAGCAAGCTTCGTGCGAAATGTCTAAGGATTGAAGTACAATATCCTCCCTCGACAATTAGTTTCGATTGTAACATGTAGTCTAAAAACAAAAACAGAGTTTACACTGAGGTGATAGAAGTGAAGGTTTTTCAGAGTTAGCAGTAAAAGGCTGGATTTCCAGACGTAGCCAAAAGGAATAGAAAGAGTAAAACCATCCAGAGATTGTATCAAGTCATGATATTTAGAATCCCGATGACCTTTAAACTAGCTTCATTTTTTATTACAGATCTGTCTAAGAAATTGAAACGAAAACACTGTTAAGGGCATTTTCGTTTCCGACGATAGTCTCAATACTCAGTAATAACTGCAGTGAGCACCGTTAATATATTAGTGTACGTGATAAGTCTGCGTTAGTTCTTTAAATTACACAAACGTTAAGTTGAATTTTAACCCGTGAAAGTCACCAATGTGCCTCTGGATAAAAAACACGTCCTGTGGCCCGAGGCTGTAGCAAAATAGAATCCAAACTGAAAACACCCCTGACGTTTTCATTTAATTTTTGACGTGCTTTTTGCAAAGTACCCTGCAGACCGAGCGTGTGTCTGTAGACAGTTGCAGAGGCAAAATCTCACAGTTTTGGTCATAATAAATGCTTTCAGTAAATATCCGCACTAAATTACCGTTAACCATTTACATTCTAATTTTATTCATAAGAGAAAAACGACGGTTTGCTGACCAGTTTTATTTGTGACATAAAATCTTCTCTCATTTCTTAATAACTCAATGATTATTAAAATGTGAAATTAAACTCCTTCGAAGACAGGGTATCTCTCATTAATAATAGAAGTGCACTTCACGCGCATATTTTTGGAATATTGTCAATGTCATAGGCCACAAGCTAAATGAGAAAATAGTGAGAAATGGTGAAAGCTTAAATCAGAGGCACATCATGCAGTTTTATGTATAAACTGATTTCTAGTTTAGTAGTAAAAAATAAACAAAGGCCATATTTTTATACTGGCTTTAACGTTTTTTGGCAGGTATATTTAGATACCTTAGATCGAAATGCTCTGGCTTAAATAATATTCTGGAATAGAATATGGCATTAGCCTCTATTTCAATCACTGATTTAGATCATTTTGTTTGCACGGCCTTTGCAAGTTTGCTATTTACTTTCATTTTTGTAATATCTCACTAATGATTTTCGGTTTCTTACGCTAAATCTCGGGAAAAAAGTTCAATAATAACCGTTTTTGGTGTTGGTAAAAAGTGTTCATTCATTTTGTCCTGTTTTTATGTTTAGGAAATAAAAACGAAAGCTATTTGGAATATGAGACCTTCAGTACAAGGTCAGTCATTCAGCGCGTCAACTCAAGGATGTTTTATAATTAATCCAGGAAATTTAAAATCCCCCCTACCCATAGATGAATGAATAGGCAGTGGACAAGATACGTAAAAACAATGTGCTTGGCTTCATTTTGGGCTGATCTAGGCGTCACGACAGGGGGAGGCAAGCTTGTGTTTGAGTAGTAATTGTCAGATCTTTTTGTTTGGGCGACAGGCTATCAGCAGCAGATGCTAACCGTTCAAATGACCGTTTTGGAAGTATCAGGGGACTAAACGAAGGAGAGCATTGAATGAACAAGTGGTCGCACACACACACACACAAACGGACGCCGACACATGCATGCACATAGCTGTGGCGGACAATCGCTGCTGCCCAGGAGGACTGAGCCCAGGCTTTCTATCGCTTAATATAATGTGTGTCGCATGTGTTACAGGCAACCGAAATTGAACTCACCTCCGCCCGCCCGCCCGACCACGCGTCGGTGTGTGCGTGTGTGCTGACGTACTCGCGCTCTCAGTGCGGGTTCAGCCAATCGCTATTCGCTCACCGGGAATAACAAACATCCGTCCATCTCAACACCGCCCCCGCAAGGTCTCCGGATTCTCTCCCTCCCCTGCTGCTGCTGCTACTGCTTCTGCTGTTTCCGTTTTTGTCCCTTTCTTTCCCAAACTCAGCCTCATCAGTGCATCCGCCCCACTCTGCTCTTCTCCACACGTCAAGTCGCTGATTGTTATTCGCACATACGCTCGCCTGCCGTCCCGCGGACAGTTACTTTGTTG
>CACRXP010000122.1:743792-796709 GCA_902702965.1 Spirometra erinaceieuropaei
TGGCACTCCCATCACAGTGTGGGATCCGAGCCAGGCGTTGGCGGCACGCCCAGGTGTGGCTTCGGTCGTGCCAGCCTCCAAATCTCTGTTGTGTTGGTTGAAATCCTGGTTATTTGTTGTGTGGGCCAGGGGGTGTGGTGGACCGCCAAGGTGAGGATCCGTCCGAGCCATCCACCTGCGGCCTCTCTCGTCTCCGGTCTTCTTGACACTGTCTTGACACCGGGCTCGGGCGAGGGAGGAGGAGAGAGTGTAGGTAGATGCTACGCAAGTCTACCGGCACTATAAACCCCTGCGTAAGTCACCGTCCCTGCTCCCATTGCTGCTGCAACTGTGGGGCACACGGTGGACATCATCGAAACCGATGGTCGAACTGTCATGTCAGTTAAATTTTGCCCCCCCCCCCCGTTCTAAAGCCATCAGCTTCGCTTCGGAGACACGATTAAAACAAACTATTCAGTCATTAGGGTTGCGGTGGATTTTGCTCCAATACCACATTTTCTGCAGACATCACGATAAGGGCGACTCACTTTCTTACCTGCAACGAGCATGCGTATAATGGTCAACTTTTAATCATGGAGCGTCTGACTAGCCCTTGAGAAGGTCCTCTTATCACCCTGTTCCAGCTGACCTTTCGCAAATACTTATGGCCTAGTTGTATGATTCAGGTTCTCTTTCTAATAGCTGCTTCGGCAGCAGAATATTTTCAAACCATGCAGTGTTGAGATGAGACTTCTCAAACCATAACAATAGCCTCTGTTCGGTGTTGGTATTTGTCTCACTATGACTCTGACACCGCCCCTTACACTTTTCGCAAAAGCTGATTTTTGACAATTCGAGCTGCCTTCACAGCCTTTAGTTGGCTGACTCACAATAAGAAGTTATGCCTACCATTATGGTCTGCAATGTCAGCATAAAGTCTCCGAACGTGAACTGATAGCAGGAGTGCAATTCAGCAACCCGAAGGATGACATTTTTATAACAACAGAGATGCAGATGGCAGATAGACACTGGGATTACCGATAAAAACAAGGGAGACTGGAATGGCCATTTCTGGCTTATTAGCCGTTGTCAGCCAGTAATACCCAACCCCAAAGTTTGTAACACCTGGGGCTCGATCCCGCCACCCGTCGGTTAGACGTTCTACGTTTCTAGCCACCGCTGACGGCCTTTCAGTGGTTGGGATACCAGTGATGGGATATTCCGGTCCCTTCTTGGCCCGCCAATCCGCGAGTACTGTTTATTCATAGGGTTCCCATGCTATTTCTAGGACATTCGCCGATTTAAAGGCAATCTCGAATACGGGATGACCAAGTTCCAGCAAATAGAGAGGTTTCAGAAAACTTGCCATCCATGCACAATGCATGGTACTCGTCAACCTCAAAAATGTCCTTGTTCTGACGACTTTAACTCTCAGATGGAGCCAACCTTCCGCGCCCAGGAGAATTCCTGTCTCAAAAGCAGGGGTCGGTGTGGGTTAAAAGAGTTGAAACCTGTCTCGTGCTGAAGTATAACAGAAAAAGGGAATCGGTGGCATACTTTGAGTACGCTTTTGCAAACTCGGACCTAACTCATGATCCCCCCTCCCCCCGTTCCTCCAGCACATTTTCGAAATCAGGACCCCCTTGGGAGATGAGTAGTGAAGCAGGAAGGCTATGGAAAGTTTGCTATAACATGCACAGCCGAGAAAGAAACGTCGGCACAAGCATGCTTCCAAAACACACAGTATGCAAGATTTATTAGTCTATATTTATTATTCTCGTGGTCTAAAAGTCATTTTTTAGCAAGAACGTCGTCCTTTTCGCTCGTTCAATCCAGGAGAGTCAGTTAGATAGGTGTCAGGAAGTCATTATTATACCTTCAGCAAATGCTGGATAGGAGCTATCGTGACGTGAAACGCATCCTCTAAAGGAAAAGAGCTTGAAAATCACCTTCTCTTCCGTAGGCGCTCTTACGCCCAGCACTCGCCCGTACAATTAGTAAATGCTCCTATCGGCAGGCGAGTATCCGATATGCAAGAATCTACGAAATGACTGGTTTGCTTGCAAGCAAACAGGCCCGCTGCAAGAGCACTCCAAAAAGACTTCCAATGTTCTATCAGATGGTAAGAAAGGTTAAATAATTAATATATTCGTCCATAGAGAGAAAAATGTTTATGTTGGACTTTGGTCAGCGGCGCAAATAGCAGGCGTATTGGGCAGGCGCCTCTATCCCGGACAAAACTCCCTCCATCTAATACTGTGTCCGGCGGCACACGTCGGCATCCTACCAAATACATTGTTCTGCCTGGACAACATAGCGTTTGGCAGATAAATTGCTGTTGTCTCTTCCGCATAGGTCTACATTTTTGAATTTTTTTGCCGAACTCTAGAGCACGCAAAAAGCCCGGAGTGCAAAAAGTCGACAACCGATCCTAATAACAGCCAAATGAAATTCCAAAATGGGCCTTCTACTAGGAAGGATTACTTATTTTGTGTTATAATATTAATTATCATGCAGCAAGATTCTATAATATTTCGGACTTTTCAGGGTGCCGGCTCATGAGAGCATCCCTTGGCGAAATGCTGTAAGAATCGCATTTTGACAAAAAATATCTATATGAGCACTATGCATCGTTCTAATTGATTTCCGATGTTCGTATAAATTCAAGTATATTTCGTAGAGACTTCGCACAAAAATACTCGTTTTTGTAATCATCTGCTAGCGACTCACATTGACTTGTAATTTTATACCAAACAAAAGGTTTTTAAAAACGTTTTTCCAGTTTCTGAATCATTTTGAGCCAAATCGGTCGTTGCACCAACGTTTAACGATTCCAGTCTGCAAGGTGTGTACCTGCCGACTTTAAGAAGATACCATCTAGAGTTTGAAAAATTTTGCGATGGATGCGGACTGTGTTGTATACTTTGTAAGGAACATTAACAAACGGACAGATATGATGCTGTAGACATGAACATTGCAAGGTCTATAACAAATGTTATAGCTAAAAACCTTTCTAATACCAACAGTGACTTCATATTTGGGCGTGGAATTAAAAGAAAACATGCGCAAAATTATCCGGCATAGATGGGGTTTAGGGCAACCACAAACGTTCACCTTAAAACTTATGGAGACTGTAAACAGAGCTTATTATTCATCGTTTCCATTGTTTGAAATCTCCTTCCCTTCCTGATTAAATGAAGATTTACCAGCGGCGATTTATACAAGTCCGTTTTTTTGTGAACATTTTTTTTTACTTTTTAATTTTATCTCCCAGTTTCCTTTCCAAACGACAGCGTACCGCAAGGCGTTCTGCAGAAATGTATTTTTCTCTGTGTCTTTTCGCTTTCCGTCCTGTTTTGCTGCACCACATGTAAAACCCTCTCATCCACCGTTCAACGTATGACACGGTCTACAGGCTAGCTTAAGTTAGTTAGGTGTTCTACACCCCATCGTTGCCAAAAGTTAGGCTTAGAGAGCATTGAGGGGGTAAAAAATACTTAAACTATTGTTAGATGGTATGCATACGTCTGACAAATATTCATCCTTATACTTCTGATGTACAAACTTCCGTTTTTTCAAATCTCACATTTGAGAAACGAGTCACTTTCAGTTTTCCAAGACCTTGCAATGTCCATTCCCACAGCACTGCTCCTCATAAACTATAAAGCGTAATCCGCATTCGTCACAAACTTTTATGAATTCTACATAATATATAATAACATAATATTTTAATACAATGTATGATTTTTATTAGGCAAAAGTACACACCTTGTAGACTGAAATCGTAAAACTTAGGCAGACGGATAATTTAGCACAAACTGATTCAGTAGTTGAAAAAAAAGGTTTTTAAAACCCAGATATGCCTTTTGATGGAGTAAAAGATATGAAGCCCACGTAAGCGACTACCAAATGAGCACAAAAATAAATATTTTCATGTGCGGTTTCTGTGAAATGCACTTGAATTTATAAGAGTATCAAAAATTAATGCGAAAATGCGTACTGCTCAAGATATCATTTTTGGCAGAATGCGGTTCTTACAGAATATTGGAAAAACGTGCACTCAAGAGCCATTATTATGGCGCGTCCGAAATATTATATGACCTTGCTGCTGGATAATCAATGTACGAACCCCACTCTGCTAATCATTTTTAATCGAAAACACACTTCAGACTTTCGTATGGCATTTAATGAGGTCAGTCATGTATGAAAATGCTACAGTATAAACCAATCAAAAGGAGTCAGACGACTCAAAATTGCCGTTTAAATTTTTGGGTGCACATAATGTCTGGGAACATAAAAATCGATAGGCGATAGATAGCGTTTTTCAAATTATGAATCTGTAAGAATTTGTGGGCAACTTTTCCGTACAAACTGACCATATAATCATGGAGTTATATTAATATATATACTTTACGACAGATCTAAGATAGTAGATTCTTTTCGGATTCAGAGAAATATGGACTTACCATACTCATCAGGGCGGAATTTAGCGATTGTCCCACATCGGATCCTCCGTAAAGGCATTCCGAAAGTGTTGACGTATATATTTGTCTTTATAACTTTATTCTAATGCGCGGCAATAACAAACCTGGACTCTTTCGAATAAATAAGGTGTAGGCTTATAAATCTAGTCCATTCGGCGGACTCTAAAGGCAAAGGTATAAGTACCGCAGTTTTGTCAGGTACATTAGTCGTTTTTCGAGAAAATTCAAAAAAATCAGAAACGATTTTCACATAAATACACCCGAAATTGCACTTCTTGTTAGGCGTCGATTTTCGCTTAACCGGCGGAAGACTGAAGGAACGGCGGGAACCGTATACACTGAATAGGACCGGCTGCCGGCCAATAAAATTATTCAAGTGGTCTGTGGCATCCAGGTCATTCCAACGTTCAGCGGGAGGAGATTATGCTCTTGAGACAGGCCACGCAGTGCAATAACTGAGACCAAAAGGGCAGTAGTGAATACTTACACATGAACTTGAAACGACTGCGATCGTGCCTGATCTAGCTGGCCTTGATAATGTCACGAGCTGCATCTCTCAACGCATGACGATCCGCGGCAGCAGATTTGGACAGCTCAATCCATTCCCTTCGCCAACGACGGACACTGAATACCGAAGGTGCAAGAACCACCTCCATGTCTCGGCGAACTGTGTCGATCCAGGTTTTGAACTGACCCCCTCTTCGACCCGTCCAATGGGGCAACGGTGCCGGATCGAGGGCAGCAGCACTGAACTTCTGAGGTGGACGACGAACAACATGCCCTAGCCACATCAAGCGTCTTTCTTGGATGGCCTGAGTTATCCCTGCGACGTTGTCGCAGCGAGCGCGAACAATCTCA
This sequence comes from Spirometra erinaceieuropaei, assembly GCA_902702965.1. Lineage (NCBI taxonomy): Eukaryota > Metazoa > Platyhelminthes > Cestoda > Diphyllobothriidea > Diphyllobothriidae > Spirometra > Spirometra erinaceieuropaei. Next base: position 749,114 of record CACRXP010000122.1, read on the forward strand.
TTTGAGACGAATTTGGTGAACTTCACACGAAGGATGATCCTTAAGCAGTGGTGGTCAAATACCTCCAGTTTTCGCTCGTCCTCCACGCGCAAAACCCAGCATTTACAAACTTAGAAAAGGACAGACCGGACGGATGCACGGTATACGCGAATCTTAGTGGCGATTGAGAGGTTACGTCGGATCCATAGGCATTTTCGACAGGATTGTATACCGTTGCCCATTCTGTTCAACTGTGCTATTGACTGGATCCTCGGGAGAGCCCACACGAAGATGACGGTGTTGAGTTTGCATTCGGACACCGACTGACTGATCTTGACTATTTCGATGATATCACCTTACTTGCTTCAAGCTTTGGTGATCTGCAGGCTATGGTGTCACGGTTGAATCGGTCGGTTTATTCATAGACGCTGGGAAGGTCAAAGTGTTTTCAAGCTGCATCCCTGACCAGGAAAAGGCACCCCCGGGTTTGATGGCTGTCAACTAGAAGAAGTAGACGGTTTTAAATACCTCGGGGCGAGGCTGCTGCCTAATGGACAGAGTAAGGACGACATTGTCTCCTGAATTGATGCTGCCCGCTGAGTTTTCTCAAGCAGTAAATAGTATTCGGAGAGGACGTTTGCTGTGCCTACGGAGGATGTAAATTAGTGGGTCTGAACGCACACTCAATAGTTCAGGCAATCGCTTGGTCAACAGAAACCCGCTGTGCGCAAAGCTTGCATAAATGTCATGAGTAAGCGATTAGACAGGGAAACACTATGGCAGCCGGCAACATCACCTAGCTTGCGGCTTTCCTTCTTCTATGACTTTAAAGACGGAATCATACATTAGTGTAAATTCGCAGAAGTATAGGCAATGACCCTGTGCACTGGCATAAAACAGTTTGATGCCTTTCGAAACAGTTTGCATAAAACTATTGGCACTTCGGTTAGAAGGCACCACCTCGCTTAACCGACCCTTCACGGCCTCTCAGCTACTGTGCAGCCGTGCCAAAAGAAAAGACTTCGAAAATGATGATTGATGCGGCCGTTTTAACTGTGCTTGATTTACGCGGCGCATATTCCGACCGATGTAAATCAAATCATTTGTCTCTTGTGCCTGACTTTTCTCTGACACAATGTTGGAAACTGACATTGGACTTCTATTTTTAAAAAATGAGATATCATAACACTTGGTTGGCGACAGAAAACTGTCGCCTTATTTCTTGAAATACTTTTTATAGAAATTTCACCCGGTGAGACTTTTATCCAATAGTTTAACACCCAACCGCCCAATGCGAAGACGATCGGGCGGACTGCGTGCGTTTAGTTCTGCGAAGTATATCAGCAATCCAGCGCCGTTGGTAAAGAGGTTTAGTTAGAATAAAATCGAGCAATACGCAAGTTCTGTTACTCTATCAGAAAACAATGATTTGTCATAAGAACATAGAAAGCCTAGTCATCTCTACGATTAGCGAGTGTGTTTACTCTTTCCAGATTGTCTCCGAATCTTGACTCACGCAGAAGACTTCTTCTTGCGGAAATAAGACAACAGCAGAAATTTCACCGCGATTCTGTCTGTAGGCATTATGGAAGATACTCTTTAATAGGTGTTAAGGGGATAAAATCAAGTAAAATACTCGCTCCGCTCCTGTCGTGAATTTTTAGATTATTCACAAAAGAAATAAAATGGCATTTTTCCCAAAACCGCGGTCCTAATTCTAATCCCTGAAAGAGGTAAGCAAAGATCGAGTATATCTTGGATGGATGGACCGTTGTGGCTCTGCGTCATTTGCCCACAACTAAGGACTGGGTGAAAGGTCGCCATAACATGACTACCTTCAAGTAATTCTGTTCCTCCTAATTTTTCATTTAAATAACTGTAGAAGACCGCTTGTTGCCTTTTGCTAGTGTGTTAATTATATGAAATATCATTTAGGTTATAGAACGCAACTAGCAAAGAATTAAAATCTGCCTGAATGTCGCCTAGAGCTCCTAGTAGATTCTTATTGGATGGACCTAAAGCAGATTACCAATGCAATTTAAAACCAACTCTAATTCCAAAAATTTATCCCGCCATTTTGCTTCTCAGAAAACCAAGCCATGTGTTGCAGACTTATGAGGGATTTTTGTCCTTGATGCATTGCGAAAAATCGGTGACTAAAGAAAGTAGTGCTAGTCCCCGTTACAGTGACCCCTACCTGCTTCTCAGGCGCTGTGCAAAGGTTACAGACGAGGAGACCTCAGAAATAGTAACCGAAACCGCCGTTTTGCTTAAACATAACAGAGGAGAAAAATGTTTGATTTAAGCGACCCATGTTCCATTCGAAGTCAGTCAGGTTCCTTGTCTCCTAGGCTAGACACACTTATCTTACAAGATTCGAAGTTAACCTTGAATTTCAGGTTTATTCAAGAAAGGTATCATGATTTTCAGCTGATGACGGAAAGTTGTTATTTTATTTTTTTAAGTTCTTAATTTTATAAATTTCTTCCATTAAGAATTTTACCAAACAGTTTAACACTTAACCGTCCAATGCTGTCAAAAATAGAAGTTTTGTGTACGTTTAGGGATGCCGGGCATATCGGCGAGGCCTCGACGTCAAAAAAGGTTGTAATAAAAGAAGAAGCGCACAAGAAGCAAGTGCTGCTAATTTATTAGAAAAAGGAGTGTTCATATTGACCCATCTGTTAAAAACTCGGCGCCTCAGTGGAATTCGAACCCATGCAGTACAGCCAACGTCCTAACCATTTGAGCTACGATGCCCCGCCGGGCGACGCGAGTTTAATTACATTTGGGTCAAGTTACCCGGCCAACCTACTGCAACGTCTAGAATCCACCAAATCTGATACAGAAAGTTGACTACCCAAACAGAATTTCGTAAGTAATTCACCTGGAATCTAGTAGACGACTACCAGGCTCACGTAATTCATAGACGTTTTGGGAGATTTTGAATAATTCATATTGACCCAGAGCGGCATCGAGTTTTTCACAGTTGGGTGGATAGAAAATATCCAAACTCTGCCAAAAACATTTAGGAAAATGTAGTTTGCTAAAAATAACAATAAGCGCGTTATCTCTCGCTCGATCATTCGGGAACAGTGAGATGTTAACCAAAGCGGAAGACCACTTCTTCGCTAAGTAAAACAAAAATAAAAACTGCGTCATGATTTTGTTCGTGGACTGCGGAGGAACAACCGCTGATAGATGTTTATTAAATTAAAGCTAGTACTCTATTCGCTTCATCCCTTTTGTGAATTCCAAAAGCATTCACAAAGCCAGTCAAATGACATTCTTTTCCGAAACCGCCTAACCAAAACCCTAGATATGATTTTAGTTCTTAAAGTTTGCGGGCAAAATAGGAATAAATTTAAGATGAGTGCCAACAAAGAACTGACTGAATACACTACCCTAACATGACTATCATCAGGTTGTATTGCTCGATTTGATTTCTTCATTCAGATGACTGCAGAATGCTACTTTGGCCTTGTTCATTTTCTGTTTCTTTTTATGCTAATGCGTTAACTACGTTACAGCTCACTTAGGTGATAAGAAACAACATGCAAAGAAGTTAAATCTGCGTGATAGTCTAATAAAGTTTCCAATGAATTGGTATTTGTTGGAGATGACGTAGATTAACATTAAAAAGGGAAAATCAACCATGATCCCAGCAGCTTATTTGCCGTCTTTTTCCAGAAATCTTAACAGCGAGGTCAAATTGTGTTTTTATGTTTGTGTCACCAGATACTGCCTCTAAAATTAAATAGAAACTACCTGCCAAACTGATTGGCCATCGTACGATTAAACAGGTGCTATGCATAAGAAATTTTATATAAAGATCAATATACATAAATTCGGTAACCATCTATAGTTACAATTAGATGTGAGTAAGTGAATAATTACTTGAAGCTTTATCGAAATATCATCTTCTTAATGCAAAGTTACAGCCTTACGTCTTAGCGTCCCATTGACAAAATTTTAGATGGTTCGTCCACTCCAAGTGAAGGCTGCTGACTGCGAACGAAAATCCGGTAAGACAAAGATTTTCACACTGTCACTTAAAGTCGCTTTTTTGCTAACCAACCACAGCTTTAAACACATCTTAACTTTCCGGTCAATTAAAATGCGCGATTAGGATATGAGATTCCTTAGGACATTTGCTGCTCAGAGATTTCATACTTATCATATAGCATAATAAGATTTTTTAAGTCGTGATGTCAACGGTAAAGGTGCTTGCATCTGTCTGATATGCCGGCATGAAGAAGCCCACATTGTTTACTGATTTCACTAAGCGTAATTCTGAACTTCGCTGCTAGACCCCTCTCGTTGCACTTGTTTACATCCTTACCATAACAATCTATGTGGCCTTGATAGTGAGTATTCCAACTTTCAGATGCTGGTCTTAAATATTTCTAATATGAATCGTAATTGTTCCGAGGAACAAAAAATTTAGATTTGGTACACACAGAACGATCAAAAATGTCAGTTTGTTCAAAACCGCATGCTTGTCGTTCATCGTTTGAAAGTTGAAATATAAACCTTAGCTTGCAAACAGTAGTTACGTCCAAGCTCAATGATATCTCACATAACTCCAGTTTGTACACTTTAGACAAATAAGCTTTTTCAGTTTCACAACCCGGTTTTGCTTGCCTTAAATATAGTATTTTTTTATTATTTACATTTTAGTAAACGTTCTCGCGTTTTTCACTGTGAGCCTTTAAATCAAATGCAGTTAACCCAAACAGTTAAATGAAACGTGAGTGACGGAGTTATCGTCGAGACACCAGCAGCCACCTGCTTAGACCAGGGCTAGGTATTCGCAAGTGACAGACAAGGCCGATGTGTGACCGCAATGAGGACCGGTCAGGACCGTATCCAATTTTCCAGTAATGCCATTGGCGGCGGAGGAGATGGTTAAGAATAGGGGCTGAAGAAGATGGAAGAGTCGGTGGGTGGGTACATTTGCGCAGCATTGTTGGTAATGGCGACGGTTTGCACGTTAATTAATAAGTTGGGTGATTTCTTATGACGATGAACCCGAAGCTGCCTTAGCAGTCCCATGTATGATCATAAAGCTAGTTGGCAATGCAGGCGGGCAGCTGGGTGTCGGGTGTTTGCAGCAGTACGATACAGTATTCGAGATACACTATGTTTCCTTCCATGCGAGAAGTCTCGTAAATTTTGACTAAAACCCTCACGGCAGGCACTGTGCCGACCTGATTTGCCCGGGTCATTTCGCACGTATTTGAGGTAGATCTGTAGAGCCTTCTTAAAACAACGCCTTTGTCCGCGTTGTACGCGACCACACGCAGCAACGTCTCCGGTAGGCGCTTCACGTTTCCTGCACGAGGTCACGGGTCTGACGTGGTCTTATATGCCTAAGCATCGCGTGGATACTAGCAATGCCGGTTCTTTTGAGGACTTCCGTGTCGGCGATTCTCCTTGAGCGCTCAGCCTACTTTATGCGTGGTGAAAATAATTCAGCCGCCTAGCTTAACTTGCGTACACTGCCCATATCACTGCCAAAAGGGGTACGCGTGCCCATTGTGTTAGCGCCAGAGAATGAGTGGTAGCGCGCAGAGATCAAGCCGTTGCTAGTGGCTTTTAACAGATGGTTATTATGAGTAAAACATTCCGATGACAAATTGTAACCTAACACTGCACTAGTTACACTTGAGGCATTTTCACGCACTAGACTTTAGAAGATAAAACCTATTAACCTGAAAAAACGCGACTATGAGCGTGTTCTTTTGATCCGGGAACAAAATAAGCTATTTTGAAGATAAACTAATATTTTCGACTGTATTAAACATCACCGCAGACGCCCGCGCCTCTTACTATATAACTATAGTTATTTAGACCGTTTTCTCTGTTTGCTGACGATGCAAAACATTCTGGAATGAAAATTTTGAACACTTTACTTGCGGCATATTCTTTGGCAAATTCTATTCCGCGGATGACTGCAAGACTCCGCATTTCAACGTATCTAAAATGGAACCTCGTTATGGAAAAAAATTCTGCAATAAAATATATTTCTTTAAAACAAGGAAACTTTCTTTTATATGCTTTCTGTAACATTTTACGACTGCAAATAGAAGTTTTTTCATTTTATTTCTCTGTGAGTTCTGACGACAGTTAAAATCATTTCTGTGGTTTCTTTACGATGCCGTAAAAATTGATCTTGAGACATGTGAAAATCAGAGCCGCCACCTTAACACATATAATCAATCGAAGTGCCTTTTGCTTATTCGGCGATGTTATTCTATGCTGCAAATTTGGGCAATTTCTGTGTATTTTTAAGAGTTTTTTAAACCCAGGAGTAAGTTGTGTGATGAAATAGGAAAGTATTTTAATTGCAGTCCGTGTAACCATAATCCATTTGCAAAAATTCTCATCTTGATCATGTTTGCGATTTTCATGGAAGCGAAGTCATCATTTTGCACACGACTGAAAACTGTGATGTTACACTGCTTGAACAGTATGCACTTCCGGCTGGCTCATACAAATAAATACCTGCGAATACACAGGGCTTAGTAATACGGACAGTCAATTAGATAGACAACTACCTAATGTTCTCCGGTTGAGTTCGCTTGACAAGCCTTAACTGCAACAATTTCGTTTCAAGCACGCTACATCATATGCAGAAATTGAAGTTCACCATGTTTCATATAGATAAAGCAGTCGAAAAGTCAATAAAAGGGCTATCTGACCGTGTTTTCTTTATTCGAAATTTGTTTGCTTATTACATAACCCGGCCTAGGTTTGCATGAGGAAAGTCATGCACCATGATTTGAGATATAAAAACGTATATCATATTTCAATAGCAACAAGCAAGCGGAATTTTTTTTAGAATAAATCCATGATTACACTCCTACACACTAAAAGGGAAAAATTTCGGTTAATAGTGAACATTTTTTACGAAGAAATCGTTTTTGAGCTTGAGCCTCAAAATAATAAGAAATTTATATTGAATAGGCGTATTGTAAACCAAAATGAGAACTATTGTATGGTTGATTAGCAAACAGCGTCATATTAATTGACCTTGACTAGCTGCATTAAAAATACAATCAGGCAGCCTATTCTGGTTGACGACCAGCGTATGCATTATTATTGATACAATATCTTCGCATTTGCCAATGATTTTAGTCATAATTATCAAATAACTCAATATTTTTACTCTGGAAACCTAAAAGGACTTTAATCCACTGATTTCTATTATTTTGCATCAATGAGATCACTAGCTGTATACCGCGAACTTCTAAATAACTCAACAACATTTTGTCCAAAGTTAAAATTGCGTTCGTTTAGTTTACAACATACTTTGTTTAAGTTTTTACTTCCACTATTTTGATCATGCAAGGAGTCTAAATTAACATATCTTGTCGTGGCCTAATTAAGCATATAAAAGAGTTTTTCAGATCACTTGCATGATGTCGTCCTGTCTGTTATGTATACAAAGTTTCTGTCCAGAAAGATATCTACTGCCGAATGGCACACAATTCGATGTAAGACCAGTCCAAAAACAACTTTACCACTTCAACTAATATTTACGAAATCAGCCACGAGGCGTAAGTGTTATCTGATGATTACTAAAGCGGCGTAGAAATTGCGGATCAATTATGACAGATCATGTTGCCAAATGTGCTCGTTCCTTTGTGCCTTGGAACACGTATTAGAACAGACAGGTATACAGCGCCTAATAGTAGACATGGTAGAGGGGCGCTCACCGATCGTTCTTATGGAACTCAGTGCTTAGCAGTAGACATGTATGAGATGGTACCAACAACAACAAGGAAGACCGGAATGGCCATCTCTGGCTTATTAGCCGTCATCAGTCAGTCACGACCAACCGAAAGTCTAGATCAATTGATTCGAACCCGACAACTTTCGTCATGGCCGAGGACGGCCAATAAGCCAGAAATGACCATTCCGGTCTACCTTGTCTTTTTTGGCATCATCTCATTTGCCTCAATCCCTAGTTGCTCTGCAACTGCTTGCTGGGGTTCTAGTATGTGCCCCAAGGCACAACGGAACAAGCGCGGTCCGCAATCTGATCGGTGAGCGTTCATCTGTCATTACTGGACAGGACAATGGGTCCGTGGTTCGAGGGTAGATTTTCAAACTCCACGACCAAAGATTCCAGGTTCGAATCTCAAGTGATCCATACTTGGAGTTGGATATGACTTGCTGACGACAGTTAATATGCCAGAAATGGTCGTTCCGGTCTCCGTTACCTTTGTCAGTACTATCTCACTTAATTATGCACCGGCCAAACATATTCAAAACCCAAAGCAACCTCTACTCCCTGTCGGCATATCCGTCAGAAAGTTCTTCCAAATGTTCGCATAATCACAATCAATCTCCATTTCTGACAACCAACCAAGTATCAGTGGAACTTTGCTAAAAATGGTATGATACCCTCTATACACCAACGTCACACCTGACACCCAAACGGACGCACGATAAACGGGACAGCCAGAAATTCACGCTCATTAAATTTTGCAGACGGGCCTGGTATAGACCATTACGTATTTTAATCTGCTTTCGAGGTAATACTAGATGCCGCAAACACTCTAGAGACGTAGGTCGTTTATTTCCAAATTTCCTGGAACGCCAGCAAGGCTTTCGCATTACAACTGACAGATGGTCATAAATAACGGTGTAGTGCATGCAGCCGAAGGCACGTTGCACGTCAAAGTGGAGAAAGGAAAAACACACTACTTTCAACCAAATGTTCTGTCTTAATAAACGTGTTGTTTGTGTTTCTGGGTCAAAGTTCGGGGGAGAAACCTGTCCCCTCCGCCTACAACAGGCCCTTAGGCGACTATGAACGAGTCAGATAAATGTGGGTGTATTTTATAATGTTGAAACATTTAGTGTACATGTGCACATTTTTATATATGGGAGCTCACTTTGAAATATTTAAAAAGGTACGTCTGACTAGTAAATCAAAAGTGCTAAATGAGTTCTGGGGTCCGAACTGTAAACTGGGGCCATTTTGCATGTAAAGGAAATGAAGGACATTTATTGGTTAGTTAATACATAAGAAAAGATGGCTGATCCCTAGTTGTCGAAGCCAAATGAACCAATTTTTGACCGACTTTCTATCGACAATTCACCAAAAATTAGACACATAAATGGGTTTACACAATTTCGGAAGTTCGCCAACAGGAGACCTCTTCATATAATGGTAGATTTTCTCGTATAATACATCGAAAGCTAATGTTGAAATACATAATAATATGGAAATTCATTAGATCTTTAACTGCGGCTGTAATTTCCGAATTTCGATTTGCGAGTATGGCAGTTAAGCAGCGCAGGAGATTTCTAAAAATAGTTCGCCCAAGGAGCTGCCTATTTGATAAACGGAATTAACTTAATTTGTATGTGGTAAAACAGCAAGCCTTTACAGCTACTTGATATTCGTTTTGAACAGAGTTTAAACGATACAGTTAGCACATTTTACGGGGTGCAAGACCTCCTTGGTATTTGCAATCGGCCTGCCAAACGCAGTCCAAAAATATATGGAATTACTAGACGCATTTAAAAGATTACGTTACGGCTAAGTTACTAAACTGTCGACATTTTTGTTTAAGTGTTTAAAATTTTAAGTTAGATAACATCTCATCGTTCAGAACGTGTGATATCAGTTTTAGCGAAGAATCCATCTTACCCTGCCTTAATTTCAGCCAGCTCACGTTTGAGATTTTAACATATATGAACGGTGTATTTAAATGCCAAAGAGAGCAGTCATCAAGCAAACTAAGTTAGGATATTTATGGCATTCGTCTCCCATTTGTCATCGAAAGCGATTTAAGGCATTCCACTTTCGATGGCGTGGAGAACATGCAAAGCACAAAACTGCTTTTCGTGTGGGCACTCATTCAGGGGTAATTCTGACACAAGAAAAGGGGCGTTTTCATAATATATATAGCTGGTTAATGAGAAAATGCAAAAGTTATTTGTCGATGATAAACAGTATCATTCTAACTAAAAGAGTTGTCTGGACTATGTTGCGGCACTGAATAAAATGTAGTATTCATGAGATACTCCATACAAGCTAAGCTTCTGATTTTGAATAGGGTCACATTCACCCGCCTGAAAAAAGCGCAATTGTAAAAAACGAGTGCCCTATGAATGTGCATAAAAAAACACATATTCTTCTAAAAAGAGTAGCAAAAGTTTCATTTCTAACGCGTATTCCTGGGAAGTGCGTCTCATTTAATTTTTAGTTGTTTTAAAGGTATATAATTTTCAAACTGCTTGAGAGGTTATAAGAGAAGTTCAATATGCTTCGTTATGCTTATGATGTTGATAATTTAAAGGTTTACGACATAGAAGTTATCTATCGCAGAATATTGCGAATATATTCTGGTTACATCTGAATAAGATAAGAATATACATATATTTTTTAACCGACATGAAATCGCATTTGCATCTGGGGCTTCCATACAACATGCTGCAAACTCTCCGTATAAAGGAAATAATGTTTCTTTACGTTATTAAAAAAACTTCACACGTGGCTCATAAAAGTTTGCAACTCACGAGCAGCATGGTGTACGCGTCATAAGCAGCATTTCTTATCAGACAGGCACACTGTTGTATGGATGGTCATGTTGCGGTTTAAACGTTGCCTAACTACAATACTTTCGCAGTAAAAAGGTATTCTCACCTCAAGTATAAAGTTTAAAAAGGCGTAATGTGCAGCCAAGTGGGTGTAAAACGGAACATTTGCGTGCATATTGCATAAAATGCCCATACATTAACTGGAGCATCAAAAGTCGGTTGAGAAACTTCAAGGTGTATAAGTAGTAACTTTATGTCATGACCAGTTTCTGCAGGTGTCCAAGGCATAGCACGTTCAAGAGACTGTCATTCCTGACGTGATGGAAATTTTGAGGATTACGCTGTACAATAATAAATTTTAAAACCACCAATGCAGTCTCTTCTGACCGAAAACATATTTAGAACTTAGCTGGGCAATTAATAGTACAGGCCAGCTATATTATCATTATGGTAATTTTAGATATGTCTGAATTTTAAAATTCGATTGACGAATTCTTTTGCAGAAAGCACCATTTTCCTGGTTTGCTGCAAACTGGGCATTTACGGAGACTTTTGCAGTCGAATGAAAACTAGCTTTACTTGGACCGCCATTTTGTCGGGTAACTGAGTTCGCTGGAGAAGAAAAAGCCACCAAACGCGAGCAACCCTTGACTTAATTCGTTTTGTAATCGCAATCAATAACATCCCTGCATTTTGAATGAATCTTATGAAATAAATCGATTCTTTTGTCAACTTCGTCATAAAGCAAATTATTTTGTTTTTCAATTTTTTAAATATTCCATTGCTCGTAAAAAAGCAAAAAATGGTAGTTGCTGTTCTTAAATGATGCAACATAAGTGGCCGAATTACGGAAGACGTTTACAACGCACAAATGTTTTTCGCATGACAACTATATACTATGTGAATGGAGAATTGGCCGATGCTTACTGTTATTTCTTTAAGATGAATACTTACCTGCAGCTTTCTGTGTTCAATAGATTGCAAAAATGCCTATGAATTTCATTTTGTATTTTATCCCCTCGTTCAGCTAAAGTACCAATGACAGTTGTCGATTTTTACTTAATATTTGTGCTCCTAACATGTTATCTTGTAACCCTACTATGAATAATATTTCCATTAAGACAGAAACATGTTTCCAAGTGCAATCTCTTGCGAAATCGTAGATACAAACAATGGTAGAAATAAACCATCTCTATTTTGAAAAGATGGCCAGCAATTTCTTAAATGCAGCCCCAAATGTGGCTTTCCCGTTCAAAAAATCCTCCACTTATCCCCGTAAAACAATGGCTGGCGATTATGTTAATTTTCCGATCTTAAAACGTCTCAGCTCTTATCTGTTCCTTGAATTTATAGCAATAAACAATAAGTTAACTAAAATTTACTAGGTTATTATATCTAACAATGAAAGCAGAGTGCCTTTGTGGGTTTTTCAAGCCAACTCAGTGAAATCGTTTGAGAGGCATGGCTTTAGCTTTAAGAAGTACACGTCGATAACATCAGATACCTAGGCATTTGAGATTCACCAAAAAACTGTGATCAGTCGTCCAAAGGAGAAATAATCGAATTACTAAGCGTTCAGCTTTATGCGTTAGTAGGAATCCCATTGAAATTCAGGAGGGAGGCTCCTATTCTTTGCCCGATTAACAACATTGTTTGTGACATAGGAGCATGCGTACGACAAGAAAATTCACCTTATAGAAGCCTCATTCAGGTTGTTACGGTGGAAGGGCGTTCACCAATCAGGTCGCCAAACGTGTCCGTCATGATACGCCTTTTAGCACATTCTAGAGTTCTTGCACTTCGTCTCATGGTAAAATAATATTAGGTATGAGCATTTAGGAGGCTTAAATGCACTTCATCAGAGTTAGTTTTTTGGAGTGCAACCCACAAAACAAGAAACGCCCTAATTGAAAACGCACGATTGTCAAAAACTAAAGACAATACAAGAACAACAGGTCCCGAACTCGGTCTGCGGTGCTATATAACTATGAGCGAAATTATATTTAGACACCTTCCATTGTGTCCCTTAATGGCAAAGTAACTTCTGGACGCCCATAGTTTGAAAAATGTTTTCGCTCCTTCCAGATGCTTTGGTACATATTTTCTTGGAGAATCAACAGCCGATTAAATGAATTTCTGAATACTTTTGTGTCGGTGATTCGAGGAGTATGGAGTCTTGTCGTATCACCAATAAGATTCTACAAACACCAGCAAGGATTCGTACGGAGGCTCTTTGTGCGCCTAACTATGGAGATTTCCGTTTTGATATGAGCAGCGTAAGTGCAGTCTCCATAAAAAAATATTGAAATAAAAGTACGACCAGCTCTGAAGAATAAGGAGTTTTACCATGAAAAGACCCGATGTTTCTGAACCAATTATTATTTACCACAATCAGGAGAGTGCTTTACTAACCTCATGGTTAACTTGCATCGTACATCAATCAATACTAACTATTGCTTAACAGTGAGACTTTCATTGCTTTCTAAATCAGAGCCTGATCTACAGGATGGTTAAATATAACTTAACGGCAATCCTACAACTTGAAGAAGGAGACACGACCGCCGGGACAAGAGCTTTATTATCCTGACGTTTCGGATTCCTACTCGAATCCATCATCAGAGACAAATGAGCAGAAACGGGTGGTTGTTGCACAAGGGACTGCGGTATTTATAGGATGCAGTAGCCATGCTACCGCGTACCTATGAACATTCACGGCTCCCCTCTTCATCCGGGATCGTCGCACGTGGTGTGATCATTGCTTGATGGCCGACATTCGAGTCGATAATTGCTGCCATTTCATCACGTGCGTTGGATGTTGGCGTGATGATTGCTCGACCATCTGACGCACCGCACCCGGCGGTAGCATGGCTACTGCATCCTATAAATACCGCAGCCCCTTTGTGCAACAACCACCCGTTTCTGTTTTTTTGTCTCCAATGATGGATTCTAGTAGGAATCCGAAATGTCAGGCTAATAAAGCTCTTGTCCCGGCGATCGTATCTCCTTCTTCAAGACTACTTCCTGGGACTCGTCTCTTCGTTTCTATTAGCAATCCTGGTACTGTATTTTACTTGTCTTTATCCTGAATTACAAGCCTGCAAAGGTTAATAAATACGATTCAAGATATATTACCTTTTTTATTCAGTACGCCTGCGGCTTCAGCGGTCACGCACCATCTCAACAAGGTGTAAAGCCGGTGATTTTAGAATACATTTCATTTTCACCTAATTGCCATTAGGACACGGTATTTACTATGCCTGCAAATATTGAACATAACAAGCTCTGCACGGAATCAGACCAGGCCTGCGTCAAAATACGTTTCTACATGTCTTGATAAGGTAAGAAATTCGCATGCACCTGAAATAACGTTTAACTACTCTCGCTGGCTGAGTCGTGATCAGGTAGACGTGGATACGAACACTCGCGATCTATGCTGGAAACAATTTCGTAATTATTTACTATACTGACAGCGCAGATGTTATCTGAAAGCCCAGACATGCGTGTCTCATCGATCGTGCACCTCTGCCTGATGAAGCTGTGATTGTTTCGGCTCATCAGTCGATCCCCCAGCCTTCGCCGCATGTTTTCTGGTATATGAACTTCAGTTTCAACTTGTCTTTTTAATTTCCGAGGAAATTAATGTGCGGACCTAGAGTAAATTCTTCAAAACATACCTTATCAAGCACGGTACGAAAGTTGATAGGACAATTTGATCAGAAGAAGAAGGGCTTTATTCGCCTGAAGGAGAAGGGCTTTATTCGCCTGACGTTTCGGATTCTCACTTGAACCCATCATCAGGGACAGAGGCAGAAAAGGATGACTCGTGCACAGGAAGTTGCATCATTTATAGGATGCAGCCGCTATGCTACCGCATGCCTATACCAATTAACCGCACCCCCCTTCATCAAGGATTGATTAGGCAATCCTCACGCCAGCATCCAAAACGGGCGATGAGATTTCAGCAATTAACAACTTGCACGGCGGCCATCAGGCAATAAGCGCACCAGCAGTTAACAATCCTTGATGAAGGGGAGCGCGGTTAATTGCTATAGGTATGCGGTAGCATAGCGACTGCATCCTATAAAAACTGCGACTTCCTGTGCACGAGTCACCCTTTTCTGCCTCGGTCTCTGATGATGGGTTCAAGAGAGAATCCGAAACGTCGGGCGAATAAAGCCCTTATTACTGCGATCGCTTCGTCTTCTGATCAACTAGTTCCTGGAACTTGTATCTTCGCTTGTATCAGGACTATTTGATTTGAAATCCATCAGCCACTTCGAAATAACCGCGCAATATTCACAACAGGCATCCGGTGGTATATAACTACGCGATTCTTTGCAATACAAAGCAGGATGAAACTGGAGTTCATATACCAGTAAACACAAGAGGAGGGCCGGAGAACCCACCGATGAGCCGAACCCCTCGAAGTTGCGTCAGGCAGCAGCATAAGATCGCGGAAACATGCGCGTCTGGGCTTTTAGCTAGTACTTGTGTTGTCCCTATGGTAAAAAATTTCATAATTGTATACTGTTGGCTGCATGTTAACGGTTTGTAAATATCGCGGGGTTATTTCGAAGTGGCTGATGGAATTCAGAATAACTGTTCATAGTAACGTCAGGACGGGGCTTGAAGGCATCTGCTCCGAAAGATTTGCGCCAATTTAGTCTGTTGATTCCCTCGGAACTTTAACAAGGCCATAAAGGCAATTATTTACTGGCTAGACAGGTAGCCAGTTTATAGAAAACATAAAAAGGTGGACAGCTAATTACGGAACATCAAAGATGACTCAAATAAGAGATAACAATAAAACTGGCCGAGAAAAAGCATGCGTTTTGCAAAGTTAAAAAGCTGTTTTAGGCCGCGGCGTGTTTCAAAAACGTTCCTGGGAACTATGCTTCATCTTTATGAAGTTTAAAAAGCCACATGTATATTGCTGATTATAACATATTTATGCCAGCATCCGTTTATTCTGTCGAGATTCTTGTGAGTGGATCAAAAATGGTCCAATTATTTCTATGTTGAGTACACCCTTAATGTGCTCACCATAGGCTTTGTTCAAACTTTCGTAAATATTTGACGCTGGAGTTTATGGCCCCAAAAAGCAGTATTATTAACTATTTTTCGTTTATGGTCTCTCTAGGCAAAAACCAAGCTATCGCCTTCGTCCAGACAGTGCATTGGTCCTTATTTGTAATTTAGCCTTAGTGAAATAAGATGTGTCGGAGTATTCATATTTTACTTAAAAGAGCTTTGTATTTGAATTTCTATCAATTATTTTCTAAGTACAAATGTAAATTTTCACAAATAGGCAATTACTTTGCAAGATAAATGTTTTGCCGCGTCTGCCGATATATCCTCGAAGGGCATTTCCGTTACCTTACCCAATTTTAAATATAAAAAACCTTTTATGGAAACTGGTGCACCAATGGAAAAGGTCACCATTGGTTTCGCAAACTAACCGGATTTCATGGTCATCGATTACCCATGTACTACTTTGAGTTGGAATCGCATGACCAGTGTTTTTATTAGTTGCTAAATTTTACTGCAGATTGTCCATTTAGGACCAGATTATTAAACACTAGGCGCCAATTTCTTTGAAAGTAATTTTTGGATTCTTCTGAGACGAAAGATGACACAAAAGTTTGACGGCGGCGGAATGACCGCTGGTGACTGTTCCGAGATAAAAACGTCGCAAATTAACATATTTTAGTAAGTGCTTCTTTTAGAACATATGAATACCTTAAGATTACTCAATGCAATCTGAAGAATGTGATAAAATAACACTTTCTTGTATGTTAAATTTTAATCCTGTGCATTTAAGCCACCTGCATGAATAAAGTTAAACTTCTGAAATCCGATGACAAGTGTGCGAAATCGAGCTCTCGTTTTTCCGTCGACAATACAACGTACTCCTGGGACCAGTATTTTTAGCCCAGCTTACAGACACAATTATATAATTTAAAATAGTCTATAATCAAGTTACTTTTGCCATAAATTTGTTCAGCGTAATTATTTTTTTGAGTAACGCCTGTTTCCGGAGGCGTGACTATGACATTTTTATCGAGCAAAAACGCAGGATGCCAGAGGTCCATGGACGTGACATTTGCCTCATATTTTTAAACAAATTAGCCATGGCTGAGTTGGTCTCAGAAACTCTTCGTGCTTTACAGAGGGGTCAACAACTCTCTTTACATTGCCTGTATGGTCATTTCATTTATAAATCGCTCGAGCAGCTTGATGTAAGTCCGATATTTATGTTATGCTAATAATAACTTTGTATGACTTTTGAATGGAATCTGTATATGCTGAAAATATTAACGAAACGGGCCATCGTTTACCGGATAGCAGATGACGTCTGTTCCAGTCGAAGAAATCCAAGGAAAGCGCTCAGTATGTCTCCGTAATAAACCACTTAATCTTAAGAATGGCGTTTAGGTCACGGAATAACAAATATCCCTTTGATTCACCTCATTAATTTTTCATGTTTTATTAACATTCTGATTATTTTATGCTGCAGTTAGAGAGTAGTAACCATGACGCATTTTTACAACCTTCAAAATCTGACGTTTTGGAATAAATAATGCGGGAAGCACGTAATTTTGCCTTGCTATTTAGACAGATATACCGCATAATTCCTACACTGAACAGCTAATAATTGCAGTCCTTACAAGTCATGCTTCCTGAAGCTTTATTTGCTAAAATTAAACAAACCGTATAACTCCGAAATTAAATTCCTTGACCGTATTTAATTCCGAATATTTTCCGTGGCTGTTAAATTTCAATTTTTTTCCTGCGTGAAAGTCTAACAATCGCTTAACACTCATGACAGAAGCAACATATAGTAGACGGCCTATGTCAAAAATGCTAATAAAACTTCCAAAACGTGTTTTTTTCATTAGAAAAGGGTGAGTTAGAAACGGGCGTTAGATTGGATATTGTGGACTACAACCCCAAAATATTAAAAACAGTCCAGTGTGATGGTTTCCATGTGAGTTTCTTTCGGGCAGACTTCAGAAACCAGACTCAGTAACAGGTGGCTGCGTACGTGAGTAGTGAGAATTCTTCTAAACAATTTTGCTGGTCTCATGAGTTTGACTACTTTTATCGATAGCATAGAACTCATTATTTTTTCTACTACGCCTTTGGTGGCAAATGAGGCCTTTAAATTTTATACCCCAAGAAAGGGTATACTAAGGATTTTGAAAATGCTCTTCATTCCCCGAATAAGATTGAACACGGCATACATTCACAATTGCGCTCTGGGCTTCAAAACCACACGCTGCATGCCTATCAAGGAGACGAATTAATGTATCTCTCTAGGCCATTGGAGCGTTATCACGTAGAGCTTGCGACATTTTGCAGTTTGTGGCTCAATACTCTGCTTCATAAGTAGTACTTATAAATGATCAAATAGGGTGCCCTATAACTCAGCATTTAACGGCCTTAACATAGTATTGTGTAATGATTTACCGTACTAGCAATACATGTATAAGCCTAAAACCCAGACACGCGTGTTTTGCAGCATAATATCGGCGAAACACGCGCGTATGGGCTTTTAGCCAATATCCTCTGTTGCTAATACAGTAAACAGTCACAAAATTCTATACTGCTAGCTGCCTTTTAGAGGTTTGTGAGTATTACGCGGCTATTCCGCAGTAGCTGACGGATTTCAGCCCTGATTTTGGACCGTACCAGCGAAGTTCGGTTTTGAAAGATGCTTTCTAAGTTCGTGCATCTACTCCCTCGGAATTTTAAGTAGGCGAGCCCTAAACATCTCATCATTGCAACATCATCTTAGGTAAAATATGCGCTTCCCTTATGCAAAGTATTAGAAGAGGTCCTGCTTTACTATCACTTTACACGATAGTGAAAATTTATGTGTTTCCAATAAAATGTCTATGAATTTAAAAAACGTCGAATATCAGTGCAAATAGCTCATGATCCGCAGGCAGATGTCTCTTAAGTATTTTGATTTTGTAGTTGGCCAAAAAGAAGCATATCGAACAGTTGGAATCCCAGCATTTGAGGATCGTACTGCACTAAAATCAGTTTTATGTCCTTACTTAAGAAATGATCACTTATCCTAAGCACACTTCATAAGGTAGGTCATAACATGTAGTTTCTTGTTTTAAAGTCAGAAAAAACGAAATGAACGTTGCTGATTCGCCAACAGTAATGTGTTGAAGAATATTCATAGTGGACGCTGGCTATGGACACAGCGCTTAGTAATAGTGTTCGATGGAAGGACTAGCTCTAATTTAGACGTATTGATGAGCTGCAACTCTACAGAACTTCACTCATTAGGAATCATTAGTAAAAGGCTTCATGTAATCTCCTGTTAGACCTCATTTTCAGAAATATCCCCTGGACATGAATGTTGCTTATTAGATGCTTGCAGTCTTCAGCATCGAACAAAGCATAAACAACCCTGAGACGGCCGCTGACCCTAGCCCACCTTGTCTATGTTAGCTAACAAACGGCATGTTTTTGTCACTTTTCGTGACAACAAACTATTGCCCTTGTTCGATTTTATTCACAGATGATCAGTCTTGAATCTCTTTCATATTTATTCTTTCACTTGATGGGGTATTCAGACCGTATTTTCAACTTAATTTCCCAGAATAAACAAAATTCTTTAAGGCAATTTTCAACAACCGGGTGTTTTTCTGTGAGGATGAAGAAAAATATTTGATGATCTCAGACTTGACGCCGAGGTGCTTTTGAATACCGACATATTTTCCGTGATGCCGTGTTCGGCTGCAGTTCTTCATTCTTCAGGCAGACCGAACAGCATTGACTTTTCTCTGCCGGTCGCATTTGTGTATATACTAGTTAAAAAGTGTACTCTGCATGATGGGTGGCGGCAGTCCATTCAATGTACGCATCATGGTAGAATCGCCTTTACCATACTTAGTTGCAGCCGGGAATAGGACTAGAACGGCAACGGGTAAGTGCTCCATTAAGCATAATTATTGTCTCCCAAGCCATCTAAAAAGAGAGGTCTCGGAATACTCTTTTATGCCAGAGCATGGGCGTTTGCCAAACGAAGAGTCGGTTAGTCAATATCACAGATATAACTACTGATTACTTAATGGAGACTGCGTATGCCTTTCAATTTTAAGTATAAAATAAAACGCTGCTTGTCTCGTATGGGAAACCTGCTTTTTGATCGTATTGAAACAACTTTTAAATATCATGGATGGCAATGGAGGCAGGTTTAGAATCATTTACGTGCCTTCCAATTGTTTTTTTTAAAAAAAATACGGCAGTCCCCCAAGAGAACGCGTGCCGATACAACTGACGTTAAATATTATCAACGATCATTTAAAACCGAATAAACGTGCAAAATGGTACTTTCTTTAAAAGACTGGGGCATTTTCTTTGGAGAAGTTTGCTGTTACGTCTATTTGGACTCATTAGCGGATGCATACGATCTCAATTGGCGGGCATCGCAAAGCTGCTTAATGTAGAGATTCATTGTTGAAAACGCAAGATTAAGACAAACATATTTGATCCTGAAATACTATAATTAGCTAAACTGTACTGCAATCAAATCAAACAAGATTAGGGGGGATTTTTAGCGTTGGGACGGTTTCCAAGTTTATTTGCCGGAAGCAAGTCGTAAAATTTATAACAAATGGCCACGAAAGCATCATGATGGGGGTAACCGATATCCCACAGCTTGGGATGTTATCGGGCTTGTTGGACGGAGTTTTCGCAGTATTCACAATTTTAATTGGTTCAAAAGTGGGCAAAGACTGCACGTGGATGCGTTCCCCACTTTCCGGCCCGATTTTCCGCAGCTTAGATAAGAATGGAACGCATAACGTGATCGGTCATTAAAATGTTTTTTACAGATGGTAACCATTTCCTGGGAGGAAATATGGACACCGATTATGAATGCTTCTACAGCAGGTGGACTAACTCATGAAATTTTGACCAAAATACAAGAAAGGCGTTTTCATTTTGAAAAGATGAACCACGTCGTGTTGTGAAACAAATCCTCTTACAGCATAATTCTATAACAATTCAGTTACCTCAGGATTCCGGCTTTTGAAGAGTCTTCTTCTTATGGGGCATGCTTTTTTCTCATTGATTTTTTTTATTTCACGGAAAACATGCATACAAATATATATTCTTTTGCTCATTCCGTAGAAGATAACATCTTAGTCCGATCTTACACGCGAAGGAAGTGTATAATTCGGTTTTAAAAAGTTTCTAGTTGTGAGGCTTTTTTACTGCCGTGAAATGGCTGCTCACAAAACGTCATATCTCTGCATCTACCATTGTGGCTTCTAAATGTAACAATATGACTCAAATCTACTGCCAAAGTTTATGGCCTCCTTTTAATACCGTAGAGGCGTCTATGGTTTTCCGTACGCTGACAGTATACGGCATGTCTTTTGAAGACCCTGAACGCAGGTGTAACGGCAGGTCGAGTTCAAAATTATTCGGGAACTGGAAAAGATTTTGAAAGCCGAATAATATCCTTCCTTCGTGTATAAAATTTGACGAAAACGTCATTTTCTACCGAATGAGCAAAACAATGTATACTTTTATTTATGCTTTCCGTATAATATAATAGAATTTTTAAGCGCACCAAAAATCAAAGAGAAAAATGCATGCCATATAAGCAGCCATTTTTGCAAAGTATAGTTTTTGCATGTAACCGAAAATAAGTTATTTCAAAAGCCGACATCCTGCCGTAACTGAGTTATTATGATATAACGTAGAACTACGATTAGTTTTACAACCCTACTTGGTTGATCTTTTCGAAACGGAAACGCCTTTCGAAATTGTGGTTGGCAGTTCATGAATTAGCACATTTTCTGTACTTTAGTACTTCTAATTGCATGCACAGTTCCTCCTTTTTAACGATGCACGTTAACACTTGCCTTGACTTAGACTCACATAAAATTTTAGTCGGTCATTTCTTAATTCGTACGTCGCACTTTAGCCTCTTCGGTGTCAGAAATATGACAAAACGTGATCCCAAAAATAGATAGATCCTAATTTGTTTCCTCCAAAGTGGGTTCCACAGTATACGTAAACAGGCGATGTCAGGATTTCACATCTATGCGAAGTTTGAAGATTGGTTTAGCGATATGGTGGACAGACACTATGTACGCTCTGCTTTTCGTCCGGTTTGGAGTCCTGTTTTGTGATAAAAGTTGTCTTATTTTATTTTGATGTTTTTCCCTTAAGTTGGCAGCCCCCCTAAAAAATTTCGTTTTAGTTAACATTGAAAACTCACATCTCAGTATTGGGCAGTTTCAGCTTCATAATTAAAAAGCAGGATTCGCCTTTTGATGAGTTAAGTCATCAGTTAATTTTTCACAATATTTCAGACTCAAAATTTCCTTTTTTTAGAAATTGCAGATTGTCTGTCTTCTACTCTTAATTATGTGTTCTTATAAACGTTTGCCAAAACTGCTCGAAACGCATCGTAATGACGGATTTACTGTGTCGAGATTTGAAATATCCTGTTTTTACTAGGCTTGTTATTTTAATCCTCGGAATGTTCAAGAGTAGACTAGCAGGCTTTGTTTACAAGAGCAAATTTATTCAAACTTTGTTAAACTTTAACGCATTAAATTGAGGCAGAAACTGAATGCTATGGCGAGTGTTAACCTAGAGAACTTAACTGAAAACTGCCTGTAAGTCAATATGTGACTTCTCAAAAGACTGCGACCAATACTGGAAGAAAATTTAGCCGACTGAACAGGCTTCATCGAAAAAAATTGAAAGAAACAAGGAATGATAATTATCGTTTCCTTTCGGCAATTTCCGGGATAACAGGCTTAGCTAAGCATTAGGAAACAGTCAGTCAGATAGTGAAGTGCGTGTTTAGGCATTTGAGCGCAGTCACTTGAAAACAATAATCTCCAAGCTATGTTAATATTTCTAAGTGGCCTTCAATACATACTAGAATGAAATTCTGGATAAATATTCGACTGGCCGTAGTTAAATTTCTTTGAAATTCATTAGTAAGAGACCGTCCAGGACCGCCAGAAGGACTGCAAATGTGGAGAGTGGTATCAGTCACGGACCCCCTGTAAACTATGGCATGATTGTCCTACAGCCGATCTAATTACAGAAATACACAAGAATCGGGTAGTCAGGTGTTCTCTACCAGTCTAGGGTGGCAAACAAGCCGGAGGTGAGGTAAATCACCCAATCGGCATCAATCATGTATATAATAGCGGTCATTCACAGAAGAACTGTTGTAATACCTTTCTCAGAAGTTATTTGATGACAATTAATTAACCACTGGAGTATCCATCGGCGGTAGCAGCCTGTGGGAAATGGGAATAGAAGTACAGCTGGTGAACTATGCCATCTGGCGGTTCGCTTTTTTAGATTGCGTGAGTCTTTTTTGTTCCTCATAGTCTGTTAGATGTAAGAAACAAGGCAGGTAGTTTACCTAATGGAGGTCAAAATTAGTTTGGGCTGAGAGCGTATCGACTTAAGAAGTGCAATTTCAGTTAGGTCTAATGATAAAGATCAAGTTCAATTAAGGCTATCAAGCTCATGGGCATAACAACAGATTTTGGAATTTGCAAAATGATGAAATTAGCCGCTCACCATGGGTTTCAAACAATGGTTTATTCATAGGCTTTGTTACTTGTCTGCGGCAGCGTAAATTAACCACAGTAGGTTCGCTAACTCATTAACTGAGTAAATTACTAAAATGATGTCGTAATTATTGATCCCCATGCAGCATACCCCCGTAATAATTAGATTACTGCAGGATGCTGGCTTTTGAACTAACCTCATTCCGGTCGCTTGCAAAAATAAAATTCGGTAAAGGTTACTACCCAAATTTCATGACTTGTCCCATTAATTTTCGGTGGCCTTGTAAACGTAAATGTATTTCGAAGAAAACACACACAAATATGCATTCTTTCATTCATTTGGCAGAAACTTCCGTTTTTTAAGATTTTCTGCTTGAAAGAGAGGCATAATTGTGCTTTAAAAACTTTTCAATTACCGAATAATTCCTTACCTGACCTGTCGTTACACTTGCACTGAGGGTTTCGAATCTTCAAGCTGTATATTTTCCGTGTACGGAAAATCATACCTTTGTATAGGGTATAAAGGGGGGACCATATGACGTTCATAAATGTCAGCAGTGGATCTGAGCCCTGTTGTAAACTTTACATGCAACGTTAGTAAATGCGGAAGCAGGCGGGTTTATAGAGAAGCATCTCATGGTCTCAAAAATCGCATAATTAGAAACGTTTAAGGTCGAACCATACTTCTCCTCCAAGCATAAAATTAGAGAAAGACGTAATCGCCTACCAAATGAGTAAAAGAGTGAATATTTCGCGCATGGTTTCTTTGAAGTGCAGTTGAGCTTACAAGGACATTGAAAATCAATGATAAAACATCCTATTATTTAAGTAGTTACCTTTACCGAGTGTGATTATGTCGGCGACCGGAATGAGCTTCGTTCCAAAACTCGCATCCTGAAGTAACTAAGTTATTATGGGGTTTGGCTGAATGATGATTAATATAACGACACTACTTAAGTAATCGTTTGGCGTAGAAGACAGATTAAAGAATTTCATTCAGCATTTCCTGAGTTGGTGCATATACTGTACGCCTGCCTCGTTAAATTTTTGGGTCTACAACGCCGTTCACGTAAATATAATGTTAACTAGATCTCAGAAGCATGTTTCTAGTCGGTTCTTTATACAATGATACTGAGAACGGTTTGCAGCATTCCAATTAGTGTGACTGACGTGCTACCGATTTGTTAGCTAAAGCTTATTATGTGCTAATTCCTCCTCTTGAGTTAAACCCATTTTTTAATTTTATGCTCCACATACTATTATTTATAATACAAAAATCACTGCGGACATATCCGACCGCAGTCGTACATTTATTCCGAGCCCTTATCTTCCCATCAGTCATAGGCTCTCCAGTCCATGTGGACCCAACCGATTTATAAAACGCCAATGTTGTTTCGATAAAATTCCTCCTTGGAAACAAAAATCTGGGTCCCTATGCATATTTGATCTGTTGTTGTTTTGCAATGTGTACGATCGCCGTCACGGGCTGGTTAGTTGGTCCGCTTCGCAAGGGGAGGGATGCAAGATCGGTACAGTTTTCCTACAGTCAGTCAAGAGTCCCTCGATTCATAAATGCCTTGTTTGTTAAAGAAAGCCTGTTTACGGGCCAAGCGTTCCTAACAGGATTTGCGAAGAGTTCGTCTTTTGCCCAACCAAGCGAGCGGCGCTTAATTCTAGCCCTACACATCGTGAGTTGCTTTGGCGGAAAATCACGAGGCTTTACATGAAAACATCAAATGGAGCCGCAAGGGCAAAAACAATGTCTCGATACTTTTAAATAAAATGTGTCATTAAATGTTTGGAACAAATTCACTGGACGACAGCATTCACCCTTAGACTAGGAAACTCTAGTCGCATAGCAAATTGCAATAAAATTTATACAGCCTTACCGTCTTCTAAACAGACCTGCTGTGGTTTTGGACAAAACGTTTAAGGTACCAATCCATTTTTCTCAGAGAAATAAAGCCGCATGCAGGCAAAGAAAACTTAACTGAAAAAAAGTGTTTTGTTATATATGCAACTGATTTGACGCATAAACAGGACTTTTGAGAGAAAGTTTTTAATAAGAGAGCATTTGACACATCCATAAGATTTGTAAAAACCTCTTTTTAAGTTAAATGTGTGCCAATACGAAGGGTTAATATATTTTCCTTGAAAAACGGTTTACGCTTGCCAAACAACTTTGGTGGCCTAGTGGACCTTTAAAGTAATTTTGTTGCTCGTCTTATTTCGATTTTTGAATAAATCTGGTAATGAAGGATGCGCTGATTCCAAAACCTAAAGAAGTATCTGTTATACAAAAACATAATGAACGTAACCATAGGTTTCCTAGAACAGCTATCAGAAGCTCCCAAAATGACCCTATGAAAGGCACAGTACAGTAAAAAGCACAATTGCTTTTTTTGTTATTTACGAGGTAACTACAACATGTTTAAATTTAACTACCAGATTTTATGGCATTTTTGAAAGCCATTTAACTGTTTTCGCTCGCGGATTGAAAATATTTGAACAGTCTGTTAAAGAAAAGAATCAGCACGCCAAATTATTGCGTGCTTTTGGTGCTTAACCGCATCCTCCATACGGAAGCATTAGATTACCGTGCGCTGACAGCCTCGTCGTAATTACACAACGGAAACATAAACCATCAGCTTGTGAATGGCAAAAATTGTTTTTCTGGAGAGAGTAATAATATTATATTCGAGCAAGCAACGTATCTGTCCAAAGTCTTTGGTAGGGAATGACTGCGAATTTATTAATGTTTGATATTTCGTGACAGTCGTTCAGATTCTGATGAGGACTGATTTTACGGCAATTTGCGCCTTTCCGCGACGTAGTTTCTTAATGGGGGTCATTATAAGGATAAAAGCGGCAGCTATTACGACCTCAGTCTAATCTTTTAAGAAATTATAAATTGTAAAAAGGCGTCCCTCTTGATCGAACTTTCCCTGTCTGATTACGAAATTTAAACAGGTAATATTTTTGCAATTCTAACATTTCTCTAAAACATGTTGACAATAAGGACTTCGGAAGAAAGAGACCGATCGCCGGAAGGGGAGTTCATTTCGCCTGACGTTTTGCACTTACTGCCGAACCCATCATCAGCTAAACGGGATGTTTGCGCAAACGTTGGCGTATTTATAGACCGCAATAGCTATGACACCTGCATGGCAATACGGCGCATCCGATCAATATTGCAGCACTTATGCAGTCATCAGTCTTATCTTATTCGCGTTCTGATGACGAACTTGGAAGGAGATTTGAAACATTAGGCGACTCTAGTGATAGCCTCTCCTTCTTATTAACTGCTTTCCAGAATCCACGCTTCCTCTTTCTGCAAATCTGTGTCAAGCCACCCACTTTTGAATTAGAGAAGGGAACCGTATCCCAAAGCTGTCATGGTCGCTTGCAAGCCTTGCTAACTAAGCTATAACTTTTCTCATTAAAACAAAAAGGGCGATCTTTTTTCTAATTTGTGGCTATCAATGTCAGGGAGTTTAAGACAGGGTACTCACAAGATATCCAAAACTTGGCACAGCCGGCAATTTAAAAATTAAGGCGGTTTTTTATGTATACAAGAGAAAATGACAAAATTCAGCCACGAAAAAACACTGCCTTGCATTGAGTGCACTCTAGTTCCGTAGTTTATGTACCTATATAGGAATTTCAAAAAAATCCAAAGTACGCTAGTGTCGTAATATAACCGTTTAGACCAACTTTCAGGTCTGTAAAACAGCGTTCGAGAACCGGAGATTCTGGTTTTACTTTGCTTCTTTTATTTTTATCATTTTCCAAAGTATCCTGTCTATGTCTCTGCCTGTTGATCTGGCTTTATTTCCAGCAAACAACGCCTCAATTCTGGGAGCTTAATCCAGCCGCATTTTTGGTTCACGCCTATCATAAAATTCGTAGTTCTTTTCTACAGTTGAGGAGTTCTCTTTGGCTGAATAATTTAACATGCCCGATGTTGACAGCACATGGCCACCTAGCCCAACTAGCGACACATGCATGCAGGAAATCAGTAGACAGCTAAAGCAAGATGGAGCGCGCCTTCAACTACAGATTGACCGTAAACAAAAAAGTAAAAAACAGAAACGCCCACAGCGTTACCCTGTATTTTATTAATTTTTAACGTGGTCTCAACGGCACTTCATAATTCACTCAGCATTTAGTGCAAAAATGTTGTAATCAGTCACGGTCAACCTAATTTGAAGTTCAGGCATTGCACTCTAATTTCCTGACCTCGCATAACCGCAAAATACTAATTGGTACCGGTAGCTCTGCTTCGTTTGCGAGACTTTTGTTTAGCTAGTATTAATAAACAACCTTTATTTGAGCATGATAGGCACACAGAGGATAGTTACTCGAGTTAAAAGCGTTGGAAGCAAGGCCTATCAGCGTGCGAAACTGACGTGTGGAGTTAAACAGGCGGATCGCCGACATTGGGAGTACTAATTATGCAGCTCATTTTGAGCTCCTTTTGTTCGATTGTCTCAAGTACATATCCTTAAAAGAGTGGCGCACGAATATTAAGAAATTCTGGTCGTCAGAAGAGAGGCGTCCAGCCGAGCACTTATTTCAGCGTGCGATGTCCACTGACAGATTCAAGTCTAGTTTGTCTCCATTTTTGTAGTTCTGTTCAGCATTCAGAAAGAAGAATGCTGGGCATTCTTTTTGGTTAGGGTTTTATGGTACTATTTGTCTTTTGCTGGCGACTGACTAACGGTCCAGGGGATAATAGGCATTAAGTTGTCAGAAATATCTGGCCGACGGTGACGCCGTCTGACTGATGAAACCATTTTAGTTCGGTCGATATCATGATTCGTAATCAGCTGACATTGACGGTGGTGATGCTCTTGCTAAATCGTTTAATTTAAATGACGCTACTGGACAGCATAGAGGTTTCGGACTATGGTCGGGCTTCGCACAAGTTCCCCGTAACAGATAACGTCCTGTCAATCTCATCATAGACGCACATTAGGTGGCTGAGGCGTGCCCATCCGTTGCGATTCATCCATTTCTTCCTATTTCTCGTGTTGATGTGGAGGCACGATTCCTCACCGTCAACGCCTATACGATTGATACATATGTTACTGCACACGGCGATCTTTGTGCCGCACAAGGTAATTAACAGCGATAATGAAGCTTCAATGTATGTTGTTTTTGGACAAAACAAGCAACATCAGCATTCCGTGTCTTTAAACTTTTTCCAATAACGATAGGGTTGGGACCCCCAAGTAGATGGCAGTTCCAAAAATATAACCTAACATTCAACGAGATTGTAAACATCACTTATTATTCACCGCTCCAATTGTTTGAAATTTCCTGTCCTTCCTGTCTAAATGAAAACTTGCCAGCAGCTCTATATTCCAAGTCCGTTATTTGTTAACATTGCTTTTTGTTTTTTTTAATTATCGCGCCCTTTTTCTTTGCCAGATGACCGTGTACGATTTAACTTTCGGCGGCAATTATTTTTTTTTCTGTGTCTTCTTGCTCTCCGTCCTGTGTGCCGTCCCACCCGTAAAACTGCCTCTAGTACCATTCAACTTGTGACACGGTCCGTCGGCTAGATTAAGTTAGCCGGGGCCTTAAACCCTATCGTAGCCTTTTTCCCACTGACTTTTGATTGGTTAAGATAGTCTTATGGTGTGCCTGCAATTCTTCAACAGATTCCTTACCGGCTTGTCAAGCATCGTTGGCTACTAATGCATTCAGCCCCATCTTATCGAAGTTCATCTGGCGTCTGGAGTGGGAGCCATCTTTGGGGTTCCCGTGTCCATTTGAATTTGTCAAATTAGTACTGACTGGTTTTGTATACTACTGCGTTCTACGTACATAGAACAAATATAAAAAGTAACCGTGGAAGCTTTGAGAACTTGATTAAGATAAAAGAAATTAGGCCTGGAAATTGTCCCTTTTCCTTAACTCAACATTTCGTTATGTAAAATCGAAATTTAATAAATATTCAAAACCGGGCTAATGCCTCTGTAGATCAAGGACTCTGCTTCCAAATTACATGCATCCCTTTTCAACAACTTATTTGGGGATAAAGTTGCATTTACAAAAATGGCCTTTTAGGCAAACAAACAATGGTCTATTAATTTTGTTTCAAGCTTTGTCTTGAAAATTCTCAAGCATGTTTTACCCAGTCCATTGAGTGTCATTTGGCTTCTGGCTATCAACTCCTGGCTTAAAAAACAAAAAACTGGTTTTCGGGGACAGTCGTAAACCAACTCTGTCTAATGTTGCCAAATTTGTCTTCTACTTTAAAAAAAACTGCAGCTGTGACCGTATTATAGGCAATTTATTTATGGTCAAAAATGAGAACATTGAGTGCTTTGTTACATTTCAAAACGTTATGATATGTAGTTTTCCAATGATTCAACTTTGCACAAGCATGCATTCCAATACGAGGAGGCCTCCTGGTTATCACAGCCTATCAGTAGCGTTGCATACTTTTTGAGCTACATTAGAAAATAAGTGATAGCATGTCGTGCAAATATTTTTGTAAACGAAACGTCAATTTTGCGCGGCTTTTTCTTGTGAAGCGAGCAAACGTGGTCAATTTTGTGAATATTTCCCTTAAAATATAACAAACGGCACATCTGCACAAAGCCCGTAATCCTCACACTGTCCTTTTTGCCCTTCAGCCAGTTCACCTAAAGGTGCTTGGAAATTATGTTTGAGTCAAGTTTCTTTCTGTTAGAAGGCTGACCATCGTTTAATTTAATTTTTTTAACAGAGTCTGTCCTCTTGCTCTCGCCTTTCATGTCCCTACCTTTCGCCGGTGGAGGTTTTGAGGAAACCTAAAATCAGGCGACTCAGGTCACGGGGTTAAACACGCCAATCAAAAAGCTCTAGCTGTCAATACAATAGGCGCATCTCTGGGTGAGGGGGTGGTTAATTTCCGGCTCCCTGAGGAGAATAGAGTAGATATCATCAGTCATCTAGTGAAAAATCAGTTGCCAATGCGTGCAGGGCAACGTCGACTGCGCTGTGTGAACATCAGTGAGCAGTCGGTTATCTGAAAATAAAGATGTTTAAGAAACAATGCAAAGATAAGAAAGGATAAAAAGCCTTCTTAGGTAGGCGTGAGCATGAAGGGAATTCCTTCAGTTTTGCTAAGGGAGCTCGCGCTATTTCTAATTCTCACAAAATGCGCAATTCCATTCAGTGGTTAATTTTGGCACTTTTAGAGATTGATGAAAACTTCGGCCGTAGGACGATAGCAGTCCGAAAAAAATTACTTCCTCCTTCATGTTAATCCATTCTCTCTTATAAGACTCACGTAGCCAACGTCTTTTGGGTTTCTGGTGCCCACCGGATAAGTCTGGAGTGTAGCAATCATAATTTTGCAATTTCTTTTTAACACATATGAGCGTTTGGCCGTTTTTTACGTACCTGCTTCAGAGTCAACTAAAGACCGTGTAAATTTATTTTAGTACCTTAAACAGGATAGCTTTGAACAATGGCGTCATTTCTACAGTGCGTGACCTATCTCATGCGATCTAATAACGGAAACTTGTGAGGGAATATCTGGACGTCTTTAACGTGGCGCATTTTGTTCGCTAATCCACATCCTTCAATGAAATGTCCTTTTCTTGTTTAGAAATTGCGTTTACGTAATTATATCAAGTAAAATATTAGTAAAGATTAGCGAAAATAGACTTTGGAATATATCCGTGCAATTTCCCATGCTAATACATGTCCTAGACTCCAGTTACGCACCTGAGCGACTTTTTCATTGAAAGGATAGTAATTTTACCTCGACAGTTTTCATAAACAGATTGAGCCGGACTATAAATTTTATTTCATGTCCGATGTTGACCATGGTTATCAATCTCCTAACAAAATGTTTTTTTAAAAAAACCAGAGGTTTTATCAATTTCTAAATGGTAAATTAGCACATCTGTGCGATGTATTGCCCTAAAGTGCAATAATAACGAACATAGAGATTCCTTCGTTTAAGCGGGCTGACATTTTTTGCCGTTTGGAAAATTCTACCTGATGTCACATAGATGACCACCACGGAATGGTCATTCCCAGCCTTAAGCATATGACACACTACTTTTCTCATTTTTCAGCTTCTGCGCATATCTTATTCAGAAATAGAACGAGCATAACATTTATAGTTTCATCAAAATATCAGTATTTATATGAGCGCTCTGCCGTGTATTTATAATCGAAAAACGGAGTCTAAAAGCGGGCAAAAACAGTGGAAATGGCCTCAATGTATACAGAAAGGCATGTTCTTCCGTTTGCGGTAGAAAAATATTAGTATTGCTTACGAAGGTGAAAGAAACCGCCAAAAGTGTCGAATTTTTACTTGGCAGAGCCGTGCAAAAGTGCAAAGTACACAGAGATCCGTCGACGGAGTGCAGTAATAAAGCACTTCCTAAAGAGGTTACTTATTAAGGAGAGTTTCCCTATTGATCGACGGCATATTCGTTGGTGACTTTCGTTGTGGACAGTCATTATTTTTCGAAAATGAAGTTTGATGTTTGAGTTATTCTTCAAATGTTACCCAATCGACCATTTTTCTGGAAAGGGGCGCCTGAACACTCATCAATTCGGTAATTGCCTTCAAGAGCAATCTTATTTTAAAGTTCTCCACAGACAGGTAATTCAGAATCTGTCGTCAAGGGTGATTGGGTGAAAACACTGAAAATCATGAAGTATTCAGCAATATTTCGAGGCTGATCTGAAACTCGGCGTAATCCAAAACGAAGGTAAAGTATAAATTAACTTAACGGAAGAAAAGTTCTCTCTATAAACACACAATGAGATGTTTACGATCACGCCTGTCAGTTCTATTTAAATTTATTAGGCACCGACCGGCCTCATGGCATGTCACCTTATGAAAGATTTTGTTTTTACGAGGTCCTCATCGGCGAAATCAAGCAAAATCCAGCTTCTCTTATTGAATCTCATTTCATTTAACCACAAAGAGTAAAGGAACTTTTGAAACACCGGAAACTGTTTTGGAATCTAGCCCCAGAATGTAGGCAGTTGACAAACCCTCATATATGAAGTCACGCTACTTATTAGTCGATATTTAGCTGTAAACTTCACTAAAACATTGTTATCAGACGTTATTTTATGTCTACTTTTATATTTATTACGTGTTGGGTATGAAAATACACTCTATGCATCTAAAAACGAACTTTACTTAATTAGAGCCACTTCTGACCTTTTCGAGATATTGCGCTTTTCAAAATAAATCGACATTTCTAAACAACGCAATGCTGCCTATAGTATTTCTTTAATGTTTTTAATTCTTTTAAACTTGTACTTAATTAACGTAGACATTTGACTCATGAAATGGTATCATTTTGCGAGTAATTGGCAATCGTTCGTAAATTTCGACATATTTCATGAGTTAGGTCACTAACTGTATTCCCTGGTCTTTGGAAAGCCTTTTCACCAAGCTGTACCATAGCTAACAAGCATTTGCTCTGAGAAAGTAGACCAAGTAGAAAAGGCTTAATTATGAAATTTATCTTAAACCCAGTTTTGGCTCACTCCCCGTCCTACGTTTGGATAAAAATGTTTCATACTCGTGATCGAAGCGTGCGGACAAAATTTGCACAGTTTACAAAAAGCAAGTCAGAAGTAGGCTAATTGGAAATATTATGGATTAAGTTTCTAACAAGGCGATTTTGGATGTGTTTTTTGAAAGATCCCCGCCTCTCCAGTGGGAACGAATTTGCAAGTTGTGGTTAGGAGCTTCGGTGTTAAGTACAGTGACAATTCCTCTGCCAAAGCTTACTTACAACTGTAGACTCTAATTAGTCACTTTTTCTCAATTTGTGTAGTACTTTCGCCAGAAAACCGTTAAGACCTCTTGATACCAGCGAATACTAGAAAAACACAAAAACGGCAGTTTCGCGGCAGCATGTTCTACCACCTGCCTGTTTCAAGTAAAAGAAAATGTTCGAAAATGCAGACTTCGCTGTATGAAACTGTCCTAAATAAATAATTTTGAAAGTTAAGAGACTTTAAGCTGCTGTGGAAGGGTGCTCACCGATCGCGTTACGGAACGTTCCCATCCCGTTGTGTCATAGGGCTCTCTCTCGAGACCAACTAGCAGCCGCACAACGACTGACGACGGCTAATAAGCCAGAAATGACTATTTCAGTCTTCCTTGTCTTTGTCGGTATTACTATTAAAACTTTTAGGTTTTGTGATCAAGCGTGTAATTTTAGGCCGATTAGCAGTGAAAATGAACTTTGTTTCTCCTGAAGACTCCCAATTTAACATTCTTCAATTTAGGTGGCTAGTGAAGCAACATTAAAACCAGGCGCCTTCTGGTTATATCCAGGGGCAAATATGAGTGTTTTATGCACTTCACAGTAGGATCAAAATATATTATTTTTAATCATGACCTATTGGTCGGATTTTCCGTTTCATGCAGAGTCAGCGATTTTTTATTTGACGGTCTGAAGTAAGAACGTGCCAAGAAGTCAGCAAATGTCTAAAAATAATATCCTGAGGCGATTTTGCCACAAATCAAAAGGCGCCTGCTCCAGAATCCCCAAAGGGTTTAGAAAATTTAAAACAACTATGTAGGCATACCAATCATTCTCCCGATCTTGGCACTTAAAAATAAAACTGCTTTTTGTGAACACTCATCTGTATGTTGAAATGATTCTTTCTATTTCTTTAATAAAAAACTACTGATGAAACCGGGATTGAAAAATCAAATCAAGAATAACAAAGAGAATCAATAAATTTTTTGGTCACAATCTGTCACTCGAATATTTGACCCCATAGACCTAGCGAAACTACTAAACTGCCCAAACTTATACCATCTATCGCTCCGTTTATTTCACTGAATATCCGAGACGGTTCATTAAATTTAAGTTCTTACCTTCAGCGTCTTCTCCAGGAGGCTTATAATACTTGAAAATTGCTCGTTATTTTTACTAGATGTGCAGAAATATTCGGAACGCTAGTTGCAGAGACTGGGCCTATCTTAAACTGAGGAATGCAAGCTAATGTTTTGACAGAAGTAGGATTTGCCTCAAACGAAATAAACATCATATGCCTTAAGTGGGTGGTCTCCAGCAATGAGATCAATAAATAAATAAATTATACCGCAGAGACTGAACAAACACGTTCAGATCCTGATTACATACACTTTGGGCGGTTCTGGTCTACAGTTCTACAGAGCTATCCTATATTTAAGCTAAAACTTTTTAACTGGAGCAAAGGAAGCAAATGCCTGTCGTAAAGCTTGCGTTTTTCTAACAACGGGAATCCTCACTCATTAAGACGAATTGAATTAAGGAGGTACTCTGCAAGAAAATATTTGCAAATTCCAGCTAAATGGATGGTTAAAAAACTGAGACGCTCATCATGACATAGAAAGACTGAGACAAAAGTGAACTGCGGTGTCAGGAGTAGTAGATACATATTTGAGAATTATTACGTTTACCTGTGTTGTGGGCTGGCGAGTAGATTCTGTCTGACGGCAAACATTTATTTAGTTGAGAGTTTCTTGTGTTTCGACGCCCGTCTTAAAAAAGCAATGCAAAGGTCCGTATGAACCATCCATGTCCCATTCTCGATTTAGCTGCTCTGGATTTTATTTGTAGAAATATCATTTGTACACTTCAAAAGTTAAAAGAGACGGACATGCTTGTCTAACTTGTCAAGTTGAAGAATAAAAAATTATATTTTAGTACTTCTCTGTATAGCTGTTTTCCGAGGCCGAGTCTTACGGGATCAAATTAAGTAATCCTATTAGGCTATTGTATTTTCGCTTTATAAACCGATTGTACGGCATTCCATAAATGATTTAGAAAGAAGAGGAAAATGGTAGGGCGATTTTCCGGGTCGCGTTCCGAAATCGCCTTTTCATCAATGTTTTTAATGCTTTTTCATTTTCTCTTTCGAAAAACATTTCGAACAGTATGCACTTGGCATTAAACCAGTTCGGTGGCTTACTGGAGCATAGACTTGATTGGGTTCTAAAATGCCACTGTCGATCCGCAAATGATTTTTCTCTGACGGACCAATTTCGATCCATGAATTGGGTAATTCTTGCTCGGATTTACTGGTGGAGTATTGACGCCGTATTTCTCTTAAAATCTGGTTTGATTAGCATCATGAATATAGTCCAAACTGACTAGTAAACGCTGCAGACTAAGCTAATTATTACTTTTGCTGTGTACTTTATTTCCGAATATTTGCTTTTCTTTTTGTTGTTTTCCTAAGTTCATGAGTAAAAGCACTAATAAATGGAAGTTAAAATTACGTAGCTAGTAAACTAAAAAAAATTTGAGACCGCATATACTCCTGAATAGGGCTAAAATGCTGTCGTGATACCGGAATTTTTTATTTTTCTTAACTTTTTGGAACTCTTGCAGTAGTTAATCAAAAGGAAAAAGGGGCATCAGAACATGCGACAGAATTAGGAGTTGTTGATGGTTTCAGGACGAATTATCATAAATAGCCGCACACACCCTCGAAAGGGGTCACGAGTTGTACGTTAAAGCCAATAAGACAGTCTCCCAAGCAAGCAGAGAATTGATTGCAACCCGAATCTAAGTAGAAATCAAATCAGTAGCTGTGTCGATCATGTGTCGGCTCGCAGAGTTGTGCGTGCCCACCTACAGACCTCCTTTGCCCTACAACCGCCGTTTTTTTACTTGAGCATTGAGTTCTGGAGAAAGTCTATAAAAAGTGCTAAACATGTTGTAATCGAGCTCCAAAACATGAAGCATTTACATGCTTGCTCATGCACAAAAATTGCCGTTTAAAGGTTACTTAAGCAAAAACAGTAGATGAAAAATATTGGAAAGCATTATTATATAAAAATGCGAAATAGATTTTCCGCTACAGTCCCTCGCATCAGAGTTCTTTGGGCCTTTGGGATACCGCCACTCGCGTAAGCAAAAATCCCTAAAATGTATGGTTTACTATGGAAGTATGTTAGTACTTTATGCACTAATTATAAAAAAATCAGAAATGTAATATCAGACCATCAAGACGGCGCTGTCAGAATAGAATATATAGGTATATTGCGCAGATGAAAAATGCATGCATTGTGTAAAAACTAAATCACTGAGTAAATGAGCCGCAGTGTATGTAAAACTTTGATATACCAGTTTTTTCTGCGAGCACATGTCGATCATATTGAGGACTTACAGTGGTATTGAGTCTAATATTAAAACAAAATTGATTAAAGTAAAAAGTAAAGTAAAGTAAAGTGTAAAGTAAAAATTCGTAAAAAAACCTTTTCGATAATGCCAGTAATTATGGCGATCACTTTAAACCCATTTGGTACACATTTCGAAACGGGGGACCAGTGTTTCAAGCTGTTTTTTAGTTTTATATCTCAAACACTTATTTAATCATCCCATTGTAAAGCGTCAAACTTGATTTACAATTTTCACTCTGATTACCCTTACTATTAAAACCTGCAGGGTGTATCTAACTTAATTGGCTGGTTTAAATTTTAAACAAGCCTCTTTCAGTTAATCTCATTAAATCTTCCAATATTTTTGCGTGGAAATGGCATTTGCTCCATAAAATCTGGCTAAATTGCGTACCCCGAACAGGTCCTTTTTAAACATCATCCCCATTTGAGTAACTGGCATTTGAGGCAGGACATTTTCGCTCTTCAGAAATCCGGTTAAAAAGGTCAGAAGAGGAGCAGACGAAGTCTAGGTGGCGTTGTACTCAATTCCAGAGAAAGCAGAGTTAGAATAAGGTCAGGAT
Source organism: Spirometra erinaceieuropaei (assembly GCA_902702965.1). Taxonomy (NCBI): domain Eukaryota; kingdom Metazoa; phylum Platyhelminthes; class Cestoda; order Diphyllobothriidea; family Diphyllobothriidae; genus Spirometra; species Spirometra erinaceieuropaei. The sequence goes on from CACRXP010000122.1 coordinate 785,950, forward strand.
TAAGGTTATGGTTCGGGTAAATTTTGGGAATAAGGTTGGTGTTGGGGTAACGGTTGGGTTAGGCTCAAGGTTAGGTTGGGTATTGAGGTCTGCATTAAGACACGAGAATCGGTGCCCTCTCTGAAACTTTGCGCAAAGTCAGCTATATTGGGCGGGGAGTAGTCCATATCCCCGAGTTCAAACATCACGGAATAAACGCTAATGACCTATTGGCCGTCTTTACCCGATATCCTTCTCTAAAACAGAATACGTTATTGAATGCCGCTGTCATGGGAGTACACAGTTATTATCTTGAATCTGGTCGGATGTGGTTATGTAGCCGCACCCGAGGCAAACAACCTCCAGCCACCTGTAATACGTAGCAAAAGAGGATTTTACTGGTGGGGCCGGGGAACCCACAGACGACGATGTCAAGTAATTGTATTCAAAAGAAAAGTTATTGGAAATACGAAGTTGTACTTTGAGTGGTTGAGAAACAGTTGTCCTAACCCCCTACCAGTGACCCTTAACCACAACCCAAACTCCAACACCAAAACATCCTACGCGAACGTTAGAAGGAGTCGACAGGCCGAAAATGAAGAAAGACCATCGGCATTGGGACGTAAAAGTAGACATGACAACAAAGAAACAGGGCTGCAAACAGAACTCACACCCACACGCACAGCAACAAAATGCCAACGTAATCACACCAACTCGAAATAATTAAGTAGGCCAGTAGTATGGTGGTCATCAGATTTGGTTGCACAATCACAGCTTGACTTGTATCATTTCATGAACAAAAATGCTAGCCTGTAAAACAACAGAATATCCATTCTACACAATTTTGTGGACAGTGCTATAATGCCAACTGTCAGGTTGATAGCGTTCAGGTATATTTGCGAACATTTATATGATTTTGGCCAAGGTCATGTTTACGCTGCAGAATTACTAAGGTCACTCTCACGAATGGGTGTTCAAGTAAGCACAAATACGACGAATTTATTTTAGTCCACTTGGGCATATGGTTAAGCGCCAGGTCCGGCGAAGCCGAACATCGTGCAGCACACAGCCACGCTTGTGCCCGAAGTTATCAGTCAGTTTTAAATACTTCCTATACGTCCTTCTGACCGTCTATTGCTGTTCCCGATGGCACCGCCCCCACCCCCTCACCCTGTGGGCGATTCTGCTTCGCCCAAGTCTTGCCGTAAACATTGCCATTCTTAGTCCTAAATTTAGTGCTCTTAGCGTCGAGGTAAGACCAACCTCCACTCCACTCACCCCGCCAGCATTACAACTGCCCTTCCAAAACTGCCATTCCTCGACCCAGCCTACCCCAAACTCATCGACCAACCTCAGCACGCCTCAGTAACAGGCCATTCTGGCAAATGCGTCGACACTATTCTCGCCTTGAGGCGATGGGGACAGGGCGAAGGAGACTAGGGAGATGCTTGTCCACGCGACGCGTAGGCGGTATCCGCCTGCGCCGGGGAGCTATCGACTTATAATCGCCCAACGCTCACACGGGATGTAAGCAAGGCTGCAACAGCGGCAGCAGCATCTCGACTAGCAGCCTCGTAAACACACGGGCGTCCATGCACGCGTATGCAAGCGATCGATAGACAGCAAGTCCGCCTCTGCTGCAGTGAGCTGTAGTCGCGCTGGCCTGCTCGCCTAGCCTCAGCGCAGCTTTAATGCCTGTCCCATCGCGCGCGCGCCCGCCCCGGCTTCCCACACCTACCCCCCTCCCCTCCCTGCTTAGCCTCATCCTCGCCGTGTGCAACGTCAACATTCGCCCTTTGCCTGCCCTCTCCCTCTCTTCCTCCCATATCCCCTCAGAGCATCGATTCACAATAAGGGGAAACGGTGGAGCGACGCGTTGATTGGCTGGCTGGTGAGCTTGCCTCTCGCGGAGGCTGTTGCTGAGATCCCATCGTCCGCCGAACGTCCCAGTCCCTTAGTTGTTGTCTCCGCAAACGCACAGCTCGTGTAGTGACCGTCTCCCCGTAATTCTCTCTGTGTGCGTGTGTTCCGTCTCTATTTCTACGGTGTGTGCTCCTGCTGTGTGGTGCTGTGGCCGCTTCTCGTTGTATCCTTCACGTCTACTGCCGATTTTGTGTCGTCCCCAGATTCCTAAACCTTCGTGTCATCCAGTAGTTCATTGATATGCAAGCAACAACCGCCCTCAACGCCACATGTCAGCCGAATCAGATAACCTCTTCTTCTTCCTCCTCGTCCACGTCCTCCAACCCATCGTCGTTGTCTTCGTCCTCTCTAAAGAAGTCAGTTGTCCATGGAAGTGCTGATTTATTGCAAGTATGCCCAGAGGAGGCAGATAAAGCGAATAGGCTAAAGGAAGAGGAACTTCTATGCGAGAGTCCAAATGTATCATCCCAGACGGGTTTTGATTCCACGCAGGATTCGAGTAAGGGAGAGACCTCCCACTCCTCCCTTGATATCGGTGGAAGTGATCGAACTTCTGCAACAAATGGAATTGGGGCCAGAGGTAACGGCAGCTCTGATTTCCGGAATTCATCGAAAAGAGAAAAAGATCAGGATGGAAGTGGAGGTAAATGGAGATCTTGTTGGCGACTCGAGGACCACTTTGCCTTCCGTCTTTTCTTCTCATAATTGGTTTTATAAGATGGCAAAGGTAGTCTGCTGGTTCATTATTGTTCATACAGACACCAGCTGACTTATTTCAACGACTTATAGGCAGAAGAGAATAACAGGAGGTGTGGTCAGCTGGGTGTCATTTTTTTGTTTTTTGCAACTATACTACGTGCTTTTACATTAGAAACCTTCTGGATGCGAAAAAGCGATTCAGGAATATTATTTTGCTACAGATTATATTCATCAACCGCTTTCTGTCTGTTCAGAGCTGGGATTTCATAACAGCTACCGGGGATTACTTCTCCCCATCCGTATTTAGTGTTCTGCGGCTAATAGTGCATGGCCAACCCTATCGCTGCTTTTATCACAGAATAATGAATACCTTTTGGGGGTTAGCGGCTGGTGTTAGGGGTTAGGGGCTGGGGTTTGTCTATTGCAGGTACGGCTACGAAATAAGATCCGACTGGCAATAATTGTCCACAATGTTTACCCTCCACAATGGATGGTGGAAATCAGATATGTGTCAGACTTGTTCGGCAATGAAGTGATCACGCCAACCAACATGTTTTAGTCAAATGTAACAACGTCAGTTTCCCTGCGGCACTCTTCCAATAAACGACACTTATTACATGGACTCTGATCCCGGAACTCGGGAGATTTGCCCTATATCAAATGTTTCAAGGCATCCGATGATCCAAATTGCAATGAAAGCCCTTTTTCTTAATTATATCAATCGGTCACCGTTTGTTCTATGGCTACTTACTGAGCTACTTCTCTCTTTGGATGATTCAACAATTTTTCATTAAAGTTCAAAAAAGTACATGCGTGTAACGGCGAGCTACCTAAAACCGAAATCGACTGAGTATAATTAGAAGATAAGCACTTAATCAAATCCGAAAAATAAAAGTAAAAGGCGAGAGTAATGCTCTGTGAGTGACAGAAGCACTGTCGAATGGACTGTTCGAAGTTGCAGAAGGCTTGTCTACTGACAAATTTCCGCTCAGAAAATAACCTAAGCCGAAACGCCTTAAATGTTTTAACAAATCTATCACGAAGAGCGGCGTTGACAAATAACTAGCAAATATCCCCTTATATATTTCGGCCGTACCCGATATAAGGCAGCTTTTTACCTTTATTTAGAATCTGATTTTGAGTCTGCGTTCATCCACAAGAGCATTAATCACTTTTTATTGGTAGCGCGTCAACTTATGGATTATGTGTTTGTCCTTGGGGATGCGGTAAAACACATTTTGTAAACATTTACTGGACGCATTTTCTGGAGAAAAATTGTGAATTTACAAAAGGACTGTGACCAAAAAGGTAGAATCTTTCCGAAATGCATGCGAAGGTCAACTTCGTCCTCCGAACCAAAAAGGATCAGAAAAAGAAAAAACATTAAATTTCGACGCCACTGCATTGCTCTGAAATCGCATTTCATCCATACTTCCTGATTTCTATGTTTTCTATTTTTTAGGCTGCTTGAACAAACACCATTTTATAGAACCGTCCTTTGTACTTTATTTAGCAAGACTGTCCAATTCTGGGTTAATTGCTATGTTTGAAGTTTCAATTGATATGCATGTGGCGGGAAATCTGTGTTGTTTCTTTTAAATTAAGACCAAAGTAGGTGCTGAATACCAACGATGCGCCGAATATAAGCAGATTCTCAATCAGTAGGGCGCTCTTATAATGAGTAACCGTGAGCGCTCTTTGTTCACAGCCCATGTTTCTGAGAAGACTCGCTTTCATGAACAATTTAGTGCCTCAAACTGACCCGACGCATTCTGAAAACTACCGTACTTTCCTTTTTAGAGGAGCGCAAACTCTTCGTTGGCATGCTTAGCAAACAGCAGAATGAAGAAGATGTACGGCGCCTCTTCGAACCGTTTGGAACTATCGAGGAATGCACAATACTGCGTGACCAAAATGGAAACAGCAAAGGTTTGCTCTTTTAAGTCCAATATTTTATAAAATGCCTTAAGGCCAACATCATCTTAAGTTTGCAATTAACGTTAAGAGTCCTAATACGGTTGGGTATTCCTAAAAAGGTTCCTGAAAAAAAATACAAAGGCGGTAGTGCTGTGACCACGGACATGATAGGTATGATTAAATTCATAGGATGCAACTGATCCTTAAAAGCAGCACTAATTGCCGGTATGATATTTAAGTAGACATTTCCAAAACTCTACCTTGATTTCGATTTAAAAGATGACATCACATGTGGAACAGATATACAGTAGGCGACTCAACTGAGGAATGACGTAGAATTGGAAGAAAAGCCCTAGCAACCCAGAAGTCATTCAATTCGAATTCTCCAAAAATGTTTAGCATACAGCAGGTGAGTGTACTTCAAGTAAAAACCTAGTTTTCCCTGTGAAATACTTTCTAAAAACAACATCCTAAATTCAGATAGAACATGCTGCAGGCTACAAATTTATCATTCGTATCAAGCAAAATAAGTCAAAAATAGCAAATACTAAAAAAATAATAACAGGAAAAGGATATTAATGTGCGGTCGGTCGTCCTTTCAAGCCGCTCAAACCAACTAATGTACATTTTGCCTACCGGGTTTCAATGGACGCTCGAATTCTTCCAATGATGTATGAATATATTTTTTCTTTTACGCAATTAATAGAGATCGGCATTTTCTTAAAACTTTTATTTAGCGAAAGAACATTATTTTATTTTTAAACGGCTACTTATTCCCGGATAATTCTGGGCCAAACTCAGGTTAACACTTCACTCTATGTTGCCAAGCTCTTGTGCTGCACACGCCATTTAATGCTCATATAATTTTGCCCCAAATAAGAATCGTCTAATATGCTATGAAAACCGCATTAATAAACGTGTAGATACCATCCAACTTGGGCAACTATTCCATTTGCCCTAAATATCTCCTGTTTGACACATTCTGAAAATCCAAGATCACACTCTCTCTGGATGCAAAAGTTAAATGCAGCATAAATTCCTGCAAAAGAGTGCTAACATTCTAGGTAGATTTGTCCATCAACAGATATTGAAAATTGATAGCAAAAGATGCTAACTAACTAACAAGGCAGTTCTTTAAGATTGGGATTTTTGCTGGGCTCCGCATAGATGATTATTTAAAAAATGTTAACCTGGCTTGTAGGATTTTGTTGTTAGCCATTTGGCATTGCAGCCCTACTTCATCCAATTTATGGTCTAGAATTGCAGTCAATCTTTCATGATTGTACCAGCATCAAGACTGTCATTATACTTTTTTCGGTGGTGGCGAACACGATATATACGCATATTTTTTCTCACGCTGTGCTTCTTTGTCTCGGTGAAGTAAACTAATCTTAGATGCACTGCAGAATCGAAAACTGCCATGTTTGTTATTATTGGTTGGTCGGCCGTTAACCCAGTCGATGGATGACGTTTTGTTTTCTCAAGCACCCTATTCGAGGCTGATTTGCCTTTGAAACCAGCGGATCGGTTGATGCCTATCCCTGTACCCTGCAACAATACGGCTTCCAGGGTGCCGAAATCCTATTATGTGTTTCGCCGATGGTACCGTTGACCAGGCGGACCGATCTGCCTACAAACATTTGTGCAGTGAAAACACGTGATCGTGTCGCCAGTTTTAAATGGTAGGCGAGTCATAATTAATCTGAAACAGCAGTAGTTTTCGCCAACCTGTTATGCCCTAGACCAAGGCTATCAAGATAAAACAAAAATACCCGCAGCATCGTGTAATCAACATAGGACGTGTAATACAGTAAGTGGGCTAGCTTATGAAACCTCAAAAGAAATTCCGAAATGTCGTTAAGTCAGATGCTCAACTACTGTCTACCCTATTCTGTCGGATCTGATCAGGACTATTTATTTTCAGAATAAAAAGTGACGAGAGAACGTTGCTTTCGATAACGTCTCATCAGGCCAGCACAGTTATATGGGACGGGGTACAGTGAGTGAAAAAATCGATAAACGTTAGTGTTGAAATACAGGCTAGGCAAGAGCGGAAGGACGCAGAAAGTTGTATGTGGTTAGTCAACCTCTAACCACGGTAAGCGCGGAGCCTGAACGAGGTTCTTCTGGGCGCATAGGGTCCGTTTTCGTAACCTGATGGCGGCCGCATCTGCTGTTGCCAACAGGCGCTGGATTGATAGCTTAGGGTAGCTCGATGGGACATTATAAATCACACAAAAAGCTTCAGCGGGGTCCACACGATGCCCTGAGTTCACTGCATGCGCAGGGGTGGCGCCATCTATTCTTCTAGGTTCACTTTTTAACAGCCATGCGGGAAGGTGCTCTCGTATTCTTTTAGAAAGTCGCCGACTCGTACGACCAATATAACCCGCTCCACAGGAGCAAGTGAATGAGTAGATGCACATTGAGGCGGTCTAAGGTGGCAGCCTATTCTTGCCTTCTCCGCGTAAAATAGGGTTGGTAGAAAATGATATGCGAACCCTTGCTGCTGGGAAGGTTCCCGAGACAGCTTGGCCACAGTGTCTTCTTAAGAGTTCACTTGCAGCGTCTCCTTGGAAGGGAATTTTGAGGAACAACGTTTTCTTTTTGGCGATCAGTGTGGTGGGTTTTGCGGGTCGATCGGCAAAGTTCTTTGCAATGAACCTGTCAGGATACCCGTTTTCGCGAAGCAAGTCCTGAATTTTTCCGAGTTTCTCCTCGATACTGTCTGTTGGACAAATTTTTCAGGCCCTTTGAGCCTAAAACCTGACCAGATTTCGTTTTTGTTTGAGAGATACGAGACTAGCGAAGTTCGTGTTTTGCTCGTTGGAGTCGTCACACAGCCTCCTTGTGTTCGTCGATATTATCCCTACATCATTACTCGCATTTTTGCGGTCGAGTTTTTGTCGTCCCTGTAAATCATCATGAATTTCATGAATTATTGAAATGCGCTCGATGATTTGGCTCAAATATCCTCCAGGTATTATACAGAAGTAAATTAGCTTAACTACTTATGAAGAATTCTTATCACAGATTTTGTCCAACACAACTATTTTTCTTCGAATCGTAACCGCCAAGAGGTAATGTATAGTTAGTGAGTGAAATATATTAATTTTAAGCATAGTTGGTGAAGAAAAATTTAGTTATTTTTAAAGCATTGAAAGCTAACAGGAAATGCAGGGCTTGCTACCGCGAGTGGAAAACGTTTTTATTCAGGAAGGGTATTTTACGACTACCAATTAGCTTGAAAGCGTGTAGTACGCATCTCTTTAGTCCAACCTGAACTATATGTCTGACGCGAGGGTAAGGCTGATGCAAACTGGCAAATGGTGTACATTATATCGATTTTAGCCAGTCTGTTGAGGTGTTTTGAAGTGTCAAAAGACCTTTTCTTTGATAGTTTTGGAAAAAACTACAAACATCCTTCCACCTAGTATGCCGCTCAGTTAGAGAAGAAGCGTTAGAATTCTCAAAGCATTGACGCACTTCGACAAATACACGTTTTGAGGATTCGTAAACACAGTCAGAGCATGACTTTAGCCTGAAATCGTTGAAATTGCCGATGAAGGACATGGGTTATAAGAATTCGTGGTAAGGTGACTGAGGAAGGAAAGTGAGCGAAGAAAAAGCTAAATAGAAACGAATCTTGATATAGTGAATCAGATCTAAACCGGTGTAGTCCGACATCTCGACACGTCAAAAAGTGCTCAAAGAAGGGGATTTGGGGTTGTCAGCACCGCAACTTTTGATAGAATGTCACGACAGGTCAGTCAGAGTCAGCCCTAAACTACTAGTATTTATCGTAGGCGACCACCCACAATTTCGATCGCAAAGTGCCTGTAAATCGACTAAGGAAATGAGCGTCCTATCTGCGGATATTTGCATTCAATTGCTGGCACCTTTTCAGATTACCCCGCCAACATAAAAGGAAGGTGTATTCCTTTAGGAAACAATTTTGTTGTTTTGAGAAAATGCGACTCATGTGGCTGTGTTTATGAAAACAATTAACATTTAAGAACATGTACAGACTTCAAAATTTCCAGGACAGTCAGCATTAAAAGATTAAAATATTTGTAAAAACAGACGTAACATATAAGTTAAACGTTGACCCTCACACTTGCAATCAATTTTGATGGTGGACGAAATTTTCCAGTCTTTCATTTCCAGAGGTTAGCCAGAAAGAAGTTTTTTCAAGTAGTCCCTAAAAAAATTAATGTCAATCGTTCCGAGGTACAATGATCATTTTTTTAAATATTTGATAGCAAAAGTGCCAGACATTATTTAAACGATTATACATTTACGACTTTGCTTATCATTGACGATTGGGAAGCCTTTCAATCAAGCATTAGATTGTCTTACATTCGCCTTCCTCTACGCTGCCGTATCAATGTACACCATCGGAGAGGACGCCTTATCAAAGCACTTCTCCGTAACTCACGACACAATAAAAACTTCACGCTGAAATATAGTAATTAGGATCTGGTAAAGATAGGTTATTTTATATGCACTACCGCACTTCATTAGTATTTCCAGAGTAAATGTCTGGTAAAGTTACTTACTAACAGCTGTACTCTATCTCCTTTTTCTAGGGTGCGCATTTGTCAAATTTTCGACTCAGGCCGAAGCCCAGGCTGCCATTGTTGCTCTGCATGGAAGTCAAACAATGCTGGCAAGTCAATATTTTCACCTTTTATGACCAGAGGTTAACTAATTGAGTAGTGATAAGCTCATAGGTCCAAGCCGAACAGAGTTTTTGCCCGGCTAGTTGTAAAACTTGGAACGTTCACCATACTTGATTAACTTCGTTCAGAAGTTCACACTTTGGGATTGAAACAATAAGTACACTTGTAGCACAAAAGTAGGAAATTACAACTCATCAGGAACGAGAACTATGATGTCCATAGACCCAACCCAAAACTAGTCTCGGTGAGCGCAGTCGCCATGGAAGCGCACACGTATCTGACACTAGTGCGTTTTCTATATTCTATTTCTTCAAATAATCAAGACTGGCTCTAATTGCCGTTGATTCCTAGTTAGTCTTACAAAGATGACAGAAGGCTTTCATACAAAAATAAGCGCAAGTAACAAATATGTGCGATATCTCCGCAAAATTTGGCCGTCAGTAGTTGGTATTACTCCCCATGTCATTTTGATATTAACATGTGTTTTAGTCACGCCAAGGTGTAAGCTTTTGAGTTCAGTTATCTTAGGCCACTTGCAAAAACGTCCATTCGTAAAAGCGATGAGTAAAGCAGTATAAAGTGCTATCATCGATTTTCTTCCCTTCCCCTCTTATGGAAAACGTGGACACAACTTTTGTTTTTAGTTATTTCTGATAGTATATGACATCTTTTTTCATCTCTGCGATCGAAGAAGAAGTACTGCTTGGTTTTTAAAAACGTTTTCACCTCTCGAATAATTTTCAACCCAACCTACAACTTGGTGTTTCAAAAATACATGCTGTATACCTTCCGTGTAAAGAAAATCATGTGTTTGAAAACCAATAGGAATGCTTCGTGTAAGACTCACAAAATGATAAAATGACTGTGAACTATTTTGTATGCTTTATTAACGGCAATGATAAACTTGGAGATACCAGAGTGTATGAAAATACGTTTAACGGTCTTAAAAAATCTCATGATTGCGAACTATTTGTAAACCAGAAAGTACCCTTCCTTCAAGCAAACCACATGCGCAAAGTGCAAGTTGCCACCATACGAGCGCAACAAAGTGTATTTTAGTCAGTGTTTTCTATAAAATATGTTTTATTTTGTAACGGCATCGAGAATCAATGGCAAAAATTCGTACTACTCAAGGGGTCGCCTTTTCCCAGAGTATGGTTTTTTACGCAGTCAAAAAGGGGCTTACTAAAAAGCTGTCATCCTGATATGACGGAATTGTCTTTGGATAAGGTTTTAGGATAACCAGTCTTATCTTGATAATTATTTTAGGTCGAAAGCATATCTTAGTATTTCGACCAACTTTTCATTAGTATAGTCAGATACCGTGCTTGGCGGATAATTTGGTAGTGTTATGAAATTCCGGACTCAATTCAATTATGACCGAAAGCTTAATCATTAACTTGCAAAAGCCTTCTGAGCAACTTTAACAACTCAACCAGCACCCCGAAATAGGGATGTTTCTGTATTATCCAATTAACGTTGCTGAAAATTCATCGTTACTGTCACAGAACGTAGAACACAATTAGCAGTTGCACCTGAAGTGATTTCCTTCACATAACC
>CACRXP010000122.1:821797-851334 GCA_902702965.1 Spirometra erinaceieuropaei
GGTGACGACGACGGCTGATGAAGAGTGTCGCTGGCCGACGTGCGCGTGGACTGAGCAGCCTCCAGGGCTGGACTGCGCCGGCGTTTAAATGCAAGGCTAAGGCAGCCGCCGTCACCGTGGCCCTCTGACTATCCCACTCCAAGGGGTCACTGTGCCGGTGATTACTAAAGAACAGGACCGCATGGTGGAGAGTTACGAGGACAGGGGGCTCGTCTAGAGCATAGTCAGCAGAGCCTCGAACTTAAAATGCGTACTGCAATCGCCTGCGTGATTTATTGATGTTCTGCTTGTAGGATTCATAGGATACCAACTTTTGCATCTCGAATGCACTTTCTGACGTCAGTAGGGACTTGAAGGTTTGCTTAAATCATCGCGACTTTCCACCCCGTTGAAACAGTTAAGACAAATCTTTCTCAGGAATAATTCGTAGGGAGGAAGGTTACTCTGCCCATACAGTAGGCGTACTAACTCATGAGATGTTGATCGAAATTATGAAATGCGTTTTCATTTCGAAAATATTACTTAAGTAGGGTCTAACAATTAATCACCAAGCAGCATAATTCCATAACAATTCAGTGACCCCGTGATGCTGTCTTTCAAACGAACATCTTTCCGGCCGCATGCAAAAATGACACACTGACTACTTACGTAGCAGGAATCCTTCTCATTTATATTCGATGGCCTTAAAAATTTAATTATATTTCACGGAAAACATGCATAAAAATACTCAATTGTTTACTCATTTGGTAGAAAACTACGTCTTCTTCCAATTATTTACTCGAAGGAAGGGGGAAATTCGGTTTTAAAGAAGTCCCTAATTATGAGATTTTTCAATACTGTGAAATGTTCGTTCATAAAACATCGTGTCTCTGCACTCACTAGTGTTGCTTGTCAAGGTTACAATATGACTCAAATCCATTGCCTAATTTTATGAACCCCATATGGTTTCCTTTGAATGCCACAGAGAAAACTATGGTTTTCCGTATGCAGAAAATACATGGTTTGTAGTTTGTAAAACCTGAATGCAAGTTTAACGGCAGGTCGGGTTCAAAATTAGTCGGTAGTTAGAAATGTTTCTGAAAACCGGATTACACCCGTCCTTCGAATATGAAATTGGAAAAATACGTAGTTTTCTACCGGATGAGTAAAAGAATGAATATTTTTGCATGCGGCTGGAAGTATGTTCGTTCGAAAGCCAGCATCCCGAGGTAACTGAAGTTTTATAGTATTATGCTACTTGATGATTGATTTTAAGGCCCTCCTTAAGTAATCTTTTCGAAACAAAGACGCATTTCGGAATACCGGCTAACATTTCCTGAGTTACCACACCTACTGTAGTCGACATCTAGAGATTCCATCTCCTTAAGAAACGAAAGACGCGAGAGTCCTGAGTTGTACTAGTCTAAAGAAGGCTTTCTGACACCTGACTTAACGCCTGCTTAATATCACACTAGCCAAACGAATTCCCTATCACTTTAGAGGTAATACAACTTTGATCAGCGGGCAAACCTCTTCACGCAGGAACAGAATGACCTCTTCGAATTCTCGGGAACGACCAGCGTGTCTTGAGGCAGAGGCTATTGTACGGTGCAAAATCGAGTCGGCGACCATCCCCGACCCGCAGTTGGTTAATAAGTTTATGATTCAAGTTGCGAAAATTCCCATGGTGCAGTTCAGAAGACCGTTTGCCGAGCTGACGCGTACTTTCGATAAATTCTTATCAGGCCAGTACATTTATATGGAGAACGAGGTACAAACTGGAACGTGTGAGCGATAGGAGGAATCGATTAGGTCTTTTCATACGAGCCGGGTGCATGAATAAGTGGGGGGGGGGGGTGGATGGAGGAGGTAGAAAGTGGCAGTGAGGCTTAGGTAGTGCCGTGCCACAGGGGGAGAGGAGGGGGACTGGGGCGCGGAGACATGCATACAGTTAATCGATCCTTGTCTAAGCTAGGCGTGGGGCGTGCAGGGCGTTGCTCCGCGCGCACAGGTCCGGCCTCTGTAACCTGATGGCATTCGCTTCTGCTGTTGCTAATAAGCACTGACCCAGTCACTTAGGGTAGTTAGGTGGGACTTTGTAAATCACACGGAAGGCTTCGTTGGGATCAACACGGTGCCCACAATCAACCATATGCACAAGGATGGAGCTATGTATGCTCTTAACTTCATCTTTCCTCATCCATACCGGCGGCTGTTCTCCTATTCTTGTGGATAGGCGTCGACCAATATAGCCTGCTCCACAGGAGCGAGTAAAGGAGTAAATACACGTGGAGGGCGTCTGTGTTGGTAGCCTATCCTTAGAGTTTATGGTTAAATTACCGTCGCCAGCGATTTGCGCTGTTCTGGCGAGATACTGCAGTGAATACGAGAAACGTTCGATTGGATGTATCGATCGGGTATTCTGGTTTTTATACTTAAGCCATCGCTTGCTATTAGACGCGGGAGATAAAACTGGACCGTGACTGTTCACACAAGGGGTTTGGTTGAGGTGCTCGTGAACAGGTTTGAAGCGTTGAACAAATATCATAGGACTGTGCAGTCTCAGTCGTATAATTGATGCTAGATATGTCAATGACTGCTGTAGTAGAATAGCATTCTATTCTATTAAGACACATTTTCCGTTGTTTTCTAGCTCCCTACTCCCAACCTTCCCCGGCCGCACTACCTCAACTGGCATCCCTCGCCCAACAGGCACTGAATTTGCCAGTTCAACAGAAGGAGGGCTCGAGGGATCTCATCTTGACTGGTACGTCATCTGTAAACTCTATCTCTCCCTCCCCCTGCTCCGTTCTGTCATCTGAATTTGCCGGATTTGTGCCTGGGTAAACGTACAATATTAGTCCGGTCTCTTCTAAAAGATATTTTGTCTTCTCACTGAAACAGGCCGCCCAGTTAGTGGAAATATCGATCGGTCCGGTCTGGTGCACTGGTAATTTTAATCAGTTTTGTGCGTACGCCCATTTGTGTATGTTGTCTCAACTGTGGTCTGTTCCGTGACCTCCCCATTCATTTCTAAACAGAGCGCCCTGTATGATTTTGTTGGTTCTTGGTGCCTCGGACGTCGTCCGTACGATGTGATCACCAGGTGTCCCTGAGAGAGAGGGAGAACCAAAGGAGGTACCAACTGTCCGACGGGATTTTAGCTTCAGTTTACAGTGGTCCTGAATTCCTTGAGATTAGCGAGCATGCCGCCTCGCATAACAAATGGTGTGGACGGACCTGATGAATGTTGTCCAGTTACGTCGTGTTAGAATATTCTTTGTTCTGAAGGGTTAAATTGACGATGCCATATGTCAATTATGAGAAGCTAGGAAAGGCTTAGAAACATTCCTGCTAGCATGTTCATCATTTTCTCCATTCCTGCTCACTAAAGAAAACTATCCTGACCGCTTAAATGTTCATACCGGTCCGAATTATGCCGAATAAAGTAGAGCAAACTGAAAATAATTCCATCTTTTCCATCCCGCATGAAAGAAAGGAGCTCGCTCCAACAGGCAGAATATATCGGTTACTCAGCAAGAATAGTTTCAGTCACATGCGCCCATCTCACTCGTCAGACGTCCATATTAGTGCAATATCGTATCTCTCCGATTTTACTTTAATGCCTATAAAAATCTGATTATTTGCAAAAGAATTTACAAAAAGTCTAATTGTCATCGCTGCTTTCTAGGAAACGATATCTTAGACGTCAGTATGTGAGGACAAACTCCATTTAGAAATATTTTATAAGTCGGTTTTTCACACAGTCAAATACCACTAGCTTTGTTAATCTGCTGAAGACGCATGCTATCTGTTACATGTATATTTTATTATTCTGAATTTAAGAAGGGCAAAAGTGCCTTGCTCTGGAAACTTGAAACTATTGTGTTCATGTACATAGTGAAAACTCTTGCTAACGAGATTAGAGCAAATAAGGACAAGTAAAAGACAACACGGTGGTTAAAACAAATATATAACTAAGTGGACCTCTGTTACTGACAAATTCCTCCGTTGTTTCAAACGGTACATGACAGAAACGTGCATTTCCTAAACAAAAGACTAAACTACATGCATATGTTGTCGGCCTTTGCTAAAATATCGTGAGTACGTAGAAGTTGGATTTAAAATCAACGAAAAGCCTATTAATAAAGCGGCGAGGGTTCGTAGGAGAAGTCGTCAACAGTAACTACAAATCACCTCCTCCGGATGTTGTCGTGGATGTATTCAATCCCGTTGGCATAACTCGCTTTTGTTGGGAAAATTCCTCAACCATTTCGGCCAAGTTGTGGCAAATGTTAGCAAATGATAGCCCGACAGTCGCATCCGATGATATCCACCGTGTGCCCCACAGCAGGGTGAAGCAGGCACGGCGACTTGCGCGTGAATTAGTTCGTAGTAATAGTAGACTTGCGTAGCATCTATCACACTCTCCTCCACCCCCCATCTGGGCCCGGTGCCATGACAGTGTCAAGAAGGCCGAAGGTGGGGAGGGTGCAGGTGGATGGCGTGGCCGAGCCCGTGCCTTGGTGCTCCACTCTACGCTCCCTTGTCCAAAACCAATGTACGACTAGGATTTTGATCAACAACAACAACAACAACAACAACAACAACAACAGTAAAGATGAGAATGACTTGACAGACATGCACACGACCTGTGTGCCCATCGGGAGCGCAAACTAACCTGCCGCCAGAGAAACAGGTACAAGAGAACTGCCAGCTCTCCGAGGACCATGGTTTGCTGAGCATGGCATAGCAGACGTTCACAAACTTTAGATGTGAGCAGATACCGTACAGACGTCATAGCTCGGAGTAGGAGCTCGCGACTTACAGGAGAGGCTGACGAACTTGGATAATGAGGTGTCCAGAATGTCTCTAGTGTTAGTCTGAGTGATCATGTATTGTAATGCCGCTCGAGCGAATATAGATGGAGATTCCATTGAACTTTCAGTAGGCAATTTTTAAGAGAAAGTCATAAGTGAAACGTTGCTCTCTTCTTGCAACCCATTTGTCATCAAATCTCCCGTGTGTTTTTAATGGATAGTACGCATTATAAATTGCCATCACGTTTAATTCTACTGTTTCTTGGCCACCTGCCTGGAAGCCAAACCTCTTGTGTTATTTGGAATCTTTCCATTCGCCACGGGGCCGTATAATAAACGACTGTCTGCATGCTTATTGCAGTAGACACGGTAAGGTAAGTACGTTCAACACTGAAACCTGAAGTTAAGTCTTTTCTCAGTGCGGTCGTTAGACACCGTTTGTGACCTATGGCGGCCAACTTCATCACAGTGTATGTTGTATGAGTAACAAGTGATGTTGCAGTGATTGTTGTCGTGTGCCGCATGTGCCGGAGGCCCTTGCTACCAATTCTTCCTTGGTGCAGCAAAGAGGCGCAAGGTGTCATACCAGACGAATACATGATTTAAGCATGTAGGGGCTTGACCGACAGTTCGACCGTCGCATCCGACAATGTCCACTGTGAGCTCCACAGCGAGGAAGGAGCAGGTACGTCGACTTGCGCTGCATCTAACTCATTATCTCCTCCCCGAATGGGTCCGGTATCAGAACACAGCCAAGAGGACTGTAGGAGGGGGAGGATACATGTGGCTTCCGGACCCGCATCCGCGCGTGCCACCGCACGCCCCGACCCACAACTTCTGCTTACCAGGATTTTAACCAACAACAGCAACCATCATTTGGGGCGGCAGGAGTCCCAGTGTGTGTGACGTACGCCGGCACCTAGGTATGCCATCGCATTCCGAAATGTTGGCGTTTTTTACAGTGTGCAACTCCGATAACGCCTGCCAGAATCCGATCCGACTCCCGTGTTGGTCCGGCGCATCTACGCGCGGCCCGCTTGGTCCACCGCGTATGCGACGACACTGTGTTGGGATGAGTACGGACGTTTCCTACGAAGGCGAGCTGAAAGCAAGAAGGGTGATCACAGCTATGTTGGCTGGAGAGTTTTCTCTGAAAGTCTGGGTGTTCCGCAGAGTGACGCGTGGGCTGGTACCACTAGCACTAAGGCGATCCTAGTAAACTCAATAAGGCCGCTTCGGGTCTTAAGAATGCATAATGAACTTGAGGGTACTTTGAAAGAGAGTGACAACTCGAAGCGTTTGCCCACATCACATCGCTACACCTTTAGGTCTCGCCCGAGGGCATCCCTTGTCTCCACTTGACTCCAACCGTTCTAGAACCGCCTCAGCTATGATTCTAAAATCCGGTGAAAACATTGACACACCCGTACTGTTCCTGTACATTGTTCTGGTGGATGCAAAGTACGATTTTTCTCAGGACTTCAGAAGTTGGACGACTAGGACCCGTCTGCGACAATGCTTATCCTCATTGTATGCGCTTTTTTAGAACTTACTCAATGGGTTCGGTTGACATTCCGGGAAAAACAGATGTAAAGCTGGACGTGATGTCTAAAGATACCACAATCTACTTAATTAAAAGACTTGTTGCCCTAAATTACTCCAAGAGTTGTGCCATTGAGGGGGCCGTTCTGCAGAATCCTGAGACGCCATAGCAGACACTTTATAATTCCTGAAAATGGAGCTTCTTGGGCGGGGGGTAGGATGCGCCGGGAGGGGATCGCGCTCTACTTGTGCATCGAGATTTGCGCCTGAGTTCTTTACTTACGTCAATCGCCGACATCATTGACCCCGGCACGGCTCGTAAGGACTCGGATGCTGATGGCAAGACCATCACCGCTGCAAGTATGCAGACCGATGAATGCTACACTGTCGGTATTTACTCCAGCCCATCCTCTTTGCTGTCTTCGATGACGATCTCGGTTGTGAATCCTAACTTTTCGTCAAAAAAGAAAACCTTGTTCCAGCTATCGAGTCTCCTCTTTCCGATTTTGTTCTGCTTTAAACCTTTGCCTCTTAGAAAACGGGAACCAGCCATGCCACTTTGCTGGAACGGTAATGCTATAAATTTTCAATGTAAAAGGTAAATCCTCCATAACTTAGTCCGCAGCTCATCAGTCATTTCCCACTCTCGAAAATGGCGTCCTAGCGTATAAATTTCAGATTCTGCCAGTTTTGTGGCATGTTCTCCCGTCGTGAAGTCAAAACTGGGGTTTGACAGTTCTGTGTACGTGTGTTTGTGTATTCCGGGGGAGTCAGGCTTCCCCTTCCCGCAGGAGGGCTCACAACTTGGGCGTTTTTCTGATTGGCGTTTTTTTTTCCTAAATTCTTCCAGGTCCGGAGGGCTGCAACCTCTTCATTTATCACCTTCCGCAGGAATTTGGCGACCCCGAGCTAGCCCAAATGTTTATGCCATTTGGCACAGTCATCAGTGCTAAGGTTTACGTCGATCGCGCCACCAGCCAGAGCAAGTGCTTCGGTAAATAAGAATTTTTTTAAAAAAAATAATTTCTAACCCGCAGTTTGTCGCCTACGTCATTTTTACCTCATTAACACCGGTTTGCTGATAGTTCACTTTGGGTATGATAGCCTGTAATCTTGGCTGTTTTCCTGTTGGACCGTTAGTCTTATAAATACGCATTTAACGCACGCAGTTGAACAAAAGTTCACGAGACGTTATGAAGTCATTAAATTCTGCCTTTTCTCCCGCCCTTGCTTTCCGGAAAAAAAACTAGGGAACTGGCAAGACGCATCAGTACTTCTGCAGTATTTTGCCAACCCCTGAAATTGGGAACTGTGATCACCTTCTAGCACATTATTCAGACATTTTGAAACAGGACAGGTTAACCGTCGTGAACAAAGACGTCCATTGTGTGTACCACGGCATGGTTAGCTCAGAGACAGGGAAGTGGATTAGGGCCATTGCAGACTTGCACAGCAACTACCTCACTCACTCCTCCCGCCAAGTTGAGCCCGATGTCAAGACACGGACAAAAAACCGGCAAGTAGGATCGAGCACAGTGGCTGTCACGGCCAGGCAGCCCGCCCACGCGTGCCATACATGTCTGACCCACGCACGAGGAACCAGGTCTCACAGACTGACGACTCGGATCCCATCTGAGTAAGAGTACCGTAACCATGAAGGTCGTATTACGAAGGAGGCTCTGCGCCCTGACTTTCCGTCCAGAGAAGAAGGAGGCATCCGGTGAAAACCCCAACTTTCAGCGTACCGTGATAATTTCGAGGCGCATATTCCTCACCGTATATAATCTGATTTGCCTTGTAGCGGCTAAGCGGTGATGGTGTACGCTCAGTACGCCACTACTTCACGCCATATCTCAAGTTGTTAGAAGCAGGGCGCCATTTGGTTAGGACACTTTATTCTGTACAGAATAGTGAAGGGGAAAGTTGGCAACCGGACGAGGATGCGTCCGGCGCCGCGAAGGCGGCGTCCGCGAGAGCGACGAGCCCTGTGTCGCCGAAAGTCACCGCTGCAAAAATGTCGTGGCAGATTGTTTACGCTAGTGGTCTGGCTGTGCCCGCCAATGTACCAACCAGCGAGGGGAGGTGAGTTGATTGGCTCCGAGCCCACGCGAGAGTAGTGACAAGCCTCGCATGGTGCAGGCAGAGAATCGATCAGGAGCGTGGCGCAGACAGTGAATTGCAACGAGACAAATCGAAGCCGGGCAAACTTGTGTGCCAAAGCAGGCTGTCGCTGGGACGTAGGTGCAGGCGCTAGCGAGAGGCGCGACGTAGCCATTATGGCTGTCCACTACAGCCACAAAGCTGTGTTGAAACATACTATGTTGGGCAATTTTCAGGCAGCAAATAAGAGTTCCCAGCTTTATTATCATCATAAATCGCCTCTTATGCTCTCTTTTTCTATTGTAGGATTCGTCAGTTTCGACAACCCGGCCAACGCTTTGGCGGCTATTCAGGCTATGAATGGATTTCAAATAGGCATGAAACGTTTGAAGGTTCAACTGAAGCGTCCTAAAAACGACGCCTCCAAGCCCTACTAAGCCCAGGCTCTGTCGTTATTTTTTTGCATTTATTAAACTCCACGCACTCCAAGCCTACTGAAAAAATTAACTTTATCAGAACAGTATGACACGCACACACGCATACACGTCCCAAATCTACTCTGTGATTCTATATACATACCTACCTTGATGGTTATTACAAATGACAACTGCTCTGGCGACCGATAAAACGCCCAAAATCTTCCCTAACGTTTTACGAACAAAGCGGCGGTTTTTTTCTAATCTCACTTGTATAAATTTGCCGCTAATTTGTTGCTGAGTACCAGTCAGCTCTATTTTTGTGTTGCAATATCGAAAAGGAGAACGCGGACAGCGGACTGTACCAGAGGGTACAGTCTCACTGTGTCATTCTTCATTCTCAAGCCTGAAAGTGAAACGCATAATCCTACTCTGTCTCATTTTTTCCATTCTATCTTTGCAGTCTTTTTTATATTTCAAGTTCTAGGCCTCCCGCTCTCTCGCTCGCTCGCACACACATTCATTTTGTCATTTTCATAGTTCTGCATCTGTGGAGCGAGAGGCACAGACCACAATTTTTGCCCGATAAACACTTGGCAGCAAGGTGACTTCCCATTGTTCGCTGTCGGGACAGGTTAAGACGCAAAAAAACAGTTGTACTGCCGCACACCTGCACACACACATTACTTACTGACTTCATTCCGTGCTTATCCGCCTCTCCCCATCCGCCCTGTCCGGCATCTTCACCAGTTCCTCAGAGATCGACTATTCTCGCGCTTCTCTACCCTTTCCTCCGCAACGACGCACCACTGCTTGATTATATACTTTTTCTTCAAAAATAATTTGCTGATTTCATCACAAATATTCATCTTTTTCCGTTTGTGAGTCGGTGTTTACGGACATTTTACTTGCTGAATTGGTCTAGAATAGACATTTGGGAATAGAGAACTTAGCGAGATCGCGATGAGAACGACCATGCTTGCTTGCCAGCAACTAAGAAGTCCGGACAAGACGGATTTTTTTGCGGAAACTGAATTACCTTATCTCCCTAAATGGTCGTGTTAGTCATTCCCGCCCAGAAAATTTTGATTCTTGGGGTAAGACCAAGTAAAAATGAAAAAACAAAAACGAAAAACAATAGTTAAATGTTTAAACGAAAACGAGGGCATTATCATTGGGACGGTAAATTTATTGGCCTTAGCTTTGAAACTCGAGCAGAAGTTCAGCATCAGATACTGCTAGAGTGCAGCAACGTGTGAACATTTATATCGTTGTTCCGTGCAGGGGGGGGACTACGGCCTTGGTTAGGTCTTGTTTGTGCAGCCTGGTCCACAATGGTCCCCCGGCGTGGTGACGCCGTTTGCACTTCGCGACGATGTGAGCTGCGACACCTGGCTGCGCGGGCGGATGGCGTGATAACACGCAGGCAAATCAATGTGTCTATTGATAGAGTTGGTGTCCTACACCCACGCCTCTAACAGTTCTCGCCCCGTCTTGTTGCCGGCTCGCACCAATATCCGCGTGTTGGCGAAGTCGAACTCATGGCCTTCCTCCAGCGTGAGTAACGACTTGAAATAGTGGGTCGCCTCGAAGAAAACTACGACGAAACGACGGGGCCCCTAAAGATCCAGCACCTAATGCAGCTCTTTGCATTCTGTTAACGAACTTTTTTCACCTTCGATGGTAGAACGTACGAACAAATCAAAGGAACACTCATGGGTTCCTTAGTATTCAGCCTAGTTGCGAATCGGTCCTACAAGAGCTGGAAAAGGTTGCTTTCGGCCACTACAAACCTGCGTTTTGGTGCCGATACGTGGACGATACATTTGTCATTATTGAAAAGGACAGGCTATCGGGTTTTCAAGACTTGCCTTACATCATCTTACCCGACATGCTAATTTCCCAGCAAATAAGAAATCCAGATAAGACGTAGTGTTTTGCGGAAACCGAATCACATTATCTCTAAAAATGTTTGTTTTAGTCAGTCCCGCCCATAAAATTTCGATTCTTGGGGTAAGACCAAGTGAAAATAAAAAGAAAACAAAAACGAAAACCAGTAGTTGAATTGACCTTACTTTTCCGGTGTTTGTCTCCTTTCTTCTCCAAAGGGATGGTTATTTCGGTCGTCGGTCCCACCGACTGCTGTCTCAACTAACCGGATAGGCGTTCTTAAGCCCACCCATTATCACTGCTTGTACTAACACCCTAGTAACGCTGGAGACCGTTTAAGTTACAAATATATGGAAGAGCATCTGCCTCCCGTTCGTTTGGACCATCGGGCGTGAACAGGTCAGTCATTAGAAAAATAGACGACACAAGTAAGGGACTCAGAACGCCCATTTGGTGGGACTGTACGCGGAATGCGCAATATCTGTATCTTTCCGTTTACTGCTAGGCAACTTAACGCTATTTGTCTGCCTTGATTGTAGCCCATTTACAGTAGATGTGCTAACTCATGAAATGTCAACCAAAATTTCGAAATGCGGTCTTGTTTTGAAAAGATAAATTAAATAGTGCTGTAAAACTAATCATGATGCAGCATAAATCTATAATGATCCAGTTACCTCAGGGTGTCGGCTTTCAAAATAACTTATTTTTGGCCGCATGCAAGATCTATACTCTGCGAAAAATGACTACATAAGTAGCATGCAATTTTCTCATTGATTTTCGATGCCCTTGAAAATTCAATTATATTTCATGGAAAACATGCATAAAAATATTCATTCTTTTACTTATTCGGCAGAAAATCACGTCTTCTTCCAATTTCATACTCAAAAGAAAAGTAAAATTCGGTTTTAAAAAACTTTTCTAATTCCCGAATAATTCCGAACACGACCTGCTGTTACACTTGCATTCAGGGTTTCAAAATTACAAGCTGTATATTTTCCGTGTACGGCAAACCATGCATTTCTCTACGGTGTTAAGAGGAGACTATATGAGGTTCATAAAATTAAGCCGTGGATTTGAGCAATATCGTTAACTTTACAAGCCACATTCGTAAATGCAGATACATGACGTTTCATGAACAGCCATTTAACGGTATTCAAAAATATCACAGTTAGAAACTTTTTTAAAACCGAATTATACTCTTCCTTCGAGTAAAAAATTGAAAGAAGACGTGATTTTCTACCGAATAAGTAAAAGAATGAATTTTTTATGCATGTTTTCCATGAAACATAATTCAATTTTCAAGGACATCGAAAATCAATGAAAAAATTGCATAGTACATAAGTAGTCACTTTTTGCAGAGTACAGATGTTTCGAGTACAGTTCTTTCGAAAGCCGACACCCTGAGGTAACTGGATCATTATAGATTTATGCTGCATCATGTTTAGTTTTACAACACTACTTAATTTATCTTTTCGAAATTTTGGTTGACATTTCATGAGTTAGCACATCTACTGCAGGTGAAGTGAAAATGCGATTCCTAGGTGGCGTATCAAAAGAAGAGGAGACTTTCACCGGGAGGGGTTTATTAGCGGTCTGACGTCTCGAGTGGTTGCCTCGTCGACCCATCTTCAGAGACTGGGAAGTCATGCGCACAGTTCTCCTTATATGACTCACTTTGCTTAATGCTTGGCCCGCCCGTGCCCGTCAATGAAAATGGGTAGAAGGAGCAACCACTCAAAAACCTCAGACCTCTAGTAACCTCCCCCCCCCACCGGTGAACGCCTCCTCTTCTTTTGATGTGCCCCCTGGGAATCGCATTTTCCCTACACCCAAGTAGGCTACAATCAAGGCAGTCAAATAACTTTAAGAACCCTAGAAGTAAACGGGAAAATACAGTTCCTGGTTAGATTCTACTAGAACATTATTCTCGGCCTGTCGAATCCCTCAAAGACACGCCAACTTACGGAGTGGCAAAGTAGCTGTTTCAGTGTCTCAGACACAACAGTCAGTTGCCTCAGCAATACGGAAGATGTACGTTCCCTGAGGGAGGAACACATGGTATCTTTGGAGGCCACGTCCCTGTCTACTTCTAGTCCCGAACATCTGGCAGCCGAGACTATCGAATCACTCCTGTGAAGTGCATACAAGGGAACGGAGAATCGCCTCGGACTCGCCTAAATCCTACAGCTATTGAGTTCGGTGGAAAGAGTGTTTTCACCGATTGCTGAACCGATAGTCCTGACCGTCTTGCGAAATCACAGCCTGATATGTAGATAATAGCTGTATCGTCATTTAACGAGATCAAAATTTGGCACCCAAATAATACCTAGACGTTATCTTCCCCAACATGCAATTATGTGATGAGGGGGGGAGGAGTGGCCTTGTATATCGCGAGGAGTGTGATGGCTCAAAAGCTAGTGCTCGGGAAAGCGAAAAGTACAACGCGAGTAATGACTTTCAACAGCAACAACAACAACAACCCAATCAGTCAAAAATGCGGTTCCGAAAGGGATCTCTTTCGACGGCGTTGGGACCCGGGGTGTGAGGTTGTCGAATCACAATGTTGAGAAGCGCCCAGCGTGGTTGGCTATCCACGATTCCTTGTCAACCGGTGTTGCAAAACCGGAACAAAATGTAAAACCGCATCGGCTTAAAATTTTTGTGAGAACTCCCGTACTTCAAAAGCGTCTCATAAGCTGTCAGGCGACTACTCAAGCCACCGGTGAAAGATATCAGTAGAAAATAATTGTGCAAATAGTGGTAGTAGTAGTAGTAGTAGTAGTAGTAATAGTAGTAGTAGTAATAGTATTAGTAGAAGTAGTAGTAGTAGTAGTGGTGGTGGTAGTAGTAGTAGTAGTAGTAGTAGTAGTAGTACAAGTAGTGGTAGTAGTAGTAGTAGTAGTAGTAGTAGTAGTAGTAGTAGTAGTAGTAGTAGTAGAAGTAGTAGTAGTAGTAGTAGTAGTAGTAGTAGTAGTAGTAGTAGTAGTAGTAGTAGTAGTAGTAGTAGTAGTAGTAGTGAAAGACGACAACAGAGGAAGTGAAAAAAGTAATAGTGAAAATGCGATTACCAGGCGGCATATCAAAAGAAAAGAAGGCGTTCACCGGGAGGCGGGTTTATTAGAGGTCCGACGTCTCGAGTAGTTGCTTCATCTACCCATCTTCAGAGACTGGCAAGTCATGCGCGCAGCTCTCCTTCTATGACGCACTTTGTTTAATGCGTAGCCCACTCGTGCCTGTCAATGAAAATGGGTAGACGAAGCAACCACTCAAAACCTCAGACCTCTAATAAACCCCCCCCCCACCGGTGAACGCCTCCTCTTCTTTTGATGTTCCCCCTGGGAATCACATTTTCACTACAGCTAAATAGGCTGCAATCAAGGCAGACAAATAGCTTTAAAATACCTAGAAGTAAACGGCAAAATACAGTTCCTACGCAGCCCGCGCAAAGTCCCACCAAATAGGCGGCCTAAGCCCTTTTTGCTGTCTACAGTAGATATGCTAACTGATGAAATATTATCAGAAATCCTGAAATGAATTTTACGTCGAAATATTACTCAAACAGGTTTCTAATATTAATCGTCCTGCAGAATAATTCCATAACAATTCGGTTACTTCAT
The DNA here is from genome assembly GCA_902702965.1 of Spirometra erinaceieuropaei. NCBI lineage: Eukaryota > Metazoa > Platyhelminthes > Cestoda > Diphyllobothriidea > Diphyllobothriidae > Spirometra > Spirometra erinaceieuropaei. Next base: position 836,162 of record CACRXP010000122.1, read on the forward strand.
GATGCCAGCTCTCGAACGAAGTTCTCTCCGGTCGCCTGCGAAAACCACACTCTGTAAAAAACGACTACTTAACTAGTATGACTTTTTCTCATTGATTTTCGATGCCCTTAAAAATTCAACTATATTAGAAAGTTCAGCGAATATTCCCATGTTACGATTAAATAGTCAAATTGGCGAACAAGTGTTTTCAGTAACTCTTCATCAGGCCAAAACGGTTACAATGAAGTTTAAGTTATGCGAATTACATGACTTATAAATGATTCGGTGACAATTAATATCGATCGTTCCCACGCCACTCGCATGACGAGGCGTGCTATGGCGTGGTCGGCGTGTCGTGGTCATTGGGTTCAGGGGGCGAGGGAGAGGGGGGGCATAGGCTGTGAGTACGTCCTGTACCTTGTGCACCCACCCTGGCATCAGGAGGTTGGGGCGACGTTGGGGTCGGCGTAGGCCACGGAAGATAGAGCGCCTGTGTCAGAGTCTTCTGACAGCATAGCACTGGATTGGCTAGCCGTATAGCCACTGCCTCAGCTGTAGCTAGCACCCGTTGGCGTAGGCCTTTGGAGAAGCCTGCTGGTGTCCGGTAGACAATCTGAAAGGCTTCTTTGGCATCGACTCGGTGATTCGTATCGACAAGATGTGCGAGAATAGAACTCGAGATCGATTTCTTCTCACCTTTGCCTAGCCAGGCCGGTATGTGTTCACGTACTCTCTTTTCCAAGCGCCTCGTTGTACGGCCAATGTATCCCGCTCCACAGGAGCAAGTGAATGAATAAATATACATTGATGTGGCCTGCAACGGGAGTCGGTCTTTACCTCCCAAGCGTAGGAGGGGAGAGTTAGTGAAACACACGCGTAAGTTCGCCGCGGGGAAAGCGCTAGTGATCGCTGTCTTCAGACGTCTTTTTACCAGTTCACTTGCTGCGTCCCCTTGAAAAGGCAATCTTATAAATAAGTCCTTCTTTTCTGCAGTTGCCATGGTAGGTTTTGCAGTGCGCTCCCCTATATTAGAAAGGATTACTTAGAGGAGGTTAGGATATTGATTGTCGTGCATCATAATCCTTAGATATTTCGGTCACATCAGGATGCCAATATTTAAATGAACTTTCTTCGGCAGCCTGTAAAAACCACACACGATTGAAATGACTACTTAAGGTTGCGTGAATATTTGCAACTTGATTTTCGGTTCGCCCCTAAATTCATGCCAATTTTGTAGAAAACATGCAAAAATCACCTCTCTTATGTTCATTAGGCAGTAAATCAGGTTTACTTCAATTTTTTACCGAAACAACTCATGAAAATGAAGAGGTGAATTCCAGGAAGCAGTTCGGGGAAAAAACTGCGATCTCTGGAGCAAAAAAGATCATTCGCCAACGTTTCAAATTCCCATTTGAACCCATCATCAGAGGCAGTCGAAAGTAAGGATGATGGAGGTACAAGATGTGCAGTATTTATAGGACACTGTTATGATGCAACGGGGAAATTATTCTGGATACGGAGGGCAGAACACGCAGCAGCAGCAGCAGCGGCAGCAGTAGTTAGGAGGAATAACGCTAGCTCCCCGATCGGGGCCACCCGATTAATTTTGACGGGGTAAGAAGTCTTGCAAAAGCTGACAACCGTGTGCTGCTCGAGTTACGATTTTCTGGCACACAGTAAGTTATCCAGCGCAACGACCACCAGCCTCTGTGTTCGACGTTGTGGCTTTGCCCAGTCGAAGGAATTAGTCACGCAAGAATAGCACGGTTGACCAACGGTTTGAGCGACAGCGACTCGAACTGCCGAACCGTTATCACGCCAAGAATCAGAAATGAAGATTAAATTACGGCCACTAACGATTTAAATGTGGATTGACAAGCGATGAACGCGGGAAATGCTAATTAGTAGTATGCATGTGGTTGCATGCCCACTGCTCCCTATAAATACTGAGGTCCTTGAGCTCCGACTATCTCCTACTTTCTCGTGGGAATTCGAAACGTTGAGCGAATGACTTCTTGTTCCACTGATTGTATCTTCTTCTGACGATAGTTATATGGAAAATGACAACTAATGCCAGTTAGCTCCTGCCGGCTGCGCGGATAAAGCCGAGAATAAAGACCCATTGGAATAATTGCTGTGGTTTCCTATATCTAGACTGATTACCACATAGTACAGGACTTGCCATGTCAATAAAAAAAACAATAAATACAGTGAGTGACCGATCGCATGAAATGTTGGCTGAAATTCTGAAATGCGTTTTCGTTTAGGAAGGATTACTTAGGTGCGGTTATAATACTAATTATCTTGAGGTATAGTCCTATTATATTTGGGACTCGGCAGGATGCCGGCTTTTAAATGCACTGATTTTCAATCTCCCCTGAAAACTGTACTCGGCAAAAAATGGCTCCTCACGTAGCATGCATATTTCACATTGATTTTCATCGGTCTTGCAAGTTCGAATGTATTTTATGGAAACCACGAACAAAAATACGGCTTCTTTCAGTAATTTGATAGAGAATCACGTCACTCTTATACTTTATACCTGAAGAAGAAGGAGAAGAAGAAGAAGAAGAAGAAGAAGAAGAAGAAGAAGAAGAAGAAGAAGAAGAAGAAGAAGAAGCAGAAGCGGAAGAAGAAGAAGAAGAAGAAGGACTATAATAAGGTTTCAGAAAAGTTTCTGATTATGAGATTTTTTAAGACCGCGCAATGTCAATTCATACAGCATCGTACCTGTACGTTTACCACTGCTCCTCAAGTAATGTACAACATAGTCCGCATCCATTGCAAAATTTTGTGGACTCTGTATGATAGCTTTTTAAAGGCATGGAAGAATATTGATTTTCTTTACGCGGAGCGCATGCACCTAGTAGACTGAAATCACTGAGCGCTAACGCAGCGACTGATCAGGCTCCAAAATAGGCGGGAATTGGGAAATTTTTTAAAACCTAATTATTCGCCTTCGTAAGCATAAAATATAAGGATGACGTGATTCTCTATCAAACTACTGGAAGAACGCATATTTTTGTTCGTGCCTTTTATAAGATATATCCGAATTCGCAAGACCATAGAAAATCAATTGGAAAAATGCGTGCTACTTAAGTAGTTATTCCTGGCCAAGTTCGGTTTCTACAGGAGACTAGAAAGTAGTGCATTCAAAATCTGACATTTTACCGAATCCGAATCAACATAGGATTATGTCGTAAGATAATCAGTCTTACAACCGCACCTAAGTAATCCTTCTCAAACAAAAACGCATTTCAGAATTCCGACCAACACTTCATGAGATCGTTCACGCACTGTATGTTCTTGTGAAAGCCCCGTTTCCTAAGGTTCGATGTAGTTTCAGAGGTCTGGGTTTTCCAGCGTACAGACTCGTTCAGCAGGGCACTGTCAGCATGCGGACCGCGTGAATGCAAATTCGAGCGCGCCACACGCTGGATGCCTCACAGCAGATGACCGAGCTTCAAGCGGAAGTGGGACCGAGCGGACTGGAGGAGTCCGCGACCAGTGGGACTGAGTCAGTGCAACAAACGGAAGTCATTTAGTTCTAATCGCTCTCTTCCGCCCTTATGACTATGCCCTGGCTCGTGCGAGTCCTCTACGGAGCTCCGCCGAACTTCGCCGCTGACAGCTCATAGGTTCAGTCACACAGTTTGATGAGGGACAGTGTGGCTCGCCAATTTCATGCGGCAATTTTCAGTGTTGCAGTTAAGCCATCAGTCATTACCACTCATGTCAATTTCGCATATCGAAGTCGTTTATTGCGCTTCAGTGAAATGCTTAATTAAAAATCTTCTTCCTGATGCTAGTTTTTTATAGAAAAGCAAGTACTTGATCGAAATAAAAAATAATGGGTATTGCGCCCAATACGACTGGGCATGTTTACCGCCAGGAATCATAAAGACTGTTGGTTTCTGTGATCAGCTCTCATGGGCCGCCCGCCGGACCCGTCAAGGAGGAAAAAATAAGATTCGACCATTATAATGGAGTTCGATTTATTGAGTATTTTTACACTGTCTAAAACCTGTGAAGGTTTTCATCAGAATCTAGAAGATATGCTAACAAACGACAATGTTTGTTAGTAGGTTGGATGAATGGAGCCTTGAAGATCAATATTGATTAGGCTTATGGGTGTGTTTAATAAGTAAACAGGTTAGAAGCGGCTACCAACGGTTGACTGTATTCGTGCTAACCCTGCGTACGTCGAAATACTGGCAAGTAGTGTGATGAGATAGGTGAAAAGCGCAATTTACTAAGGGCGCATTTCGTCTCGGTGTTTCCGTAATCAGCCTACTCTCCGGACTCTCTTAACGTGCTTACCTCAAATGTCCGCTTTGTACTTCTTAACGCTAACTAAGCAAGATTCCATGTGAAAAAAACAAATTATATGGGCGATCTTTATGAGATATACTGAAGAAAATACAATTCAGTGACGCTGTATAGGCACATTCTTATAGGATAAGGATTTGGTGAAGCAGACCAGGACATTGAATGTAAAATCGAACACACTCCTCTTAACCTAGCTCATAAAAAGTTTTTGAATCTGTGTAAAAAAACAAATCGCGTTGCCAGGTCTACAGCATATTGCCGGAAGACAAAGCTAAATATTTCTTCGTATTTAGTTTAATTCTGAGTGAAATAGCGGATCAAAGAAACTAGCCACTCAGTTTTCGACTAATAACCGCGCCGGTTAAAGTGAACAGCTTAGGGACAGGTATGACGCGCTTGGTTGTTGCTACCGCAAGTACGATAAGCCAAATGGCAGGGAACAATTAAGAGTTATAAAAACCATATTGGGTAAGGAAATAATTGTAACCAACACCTTGTTTTTGCTGCTTAGAAATTATGTCTTTTAAATGTGAATGCGACAATATTGCTATGCAGGTCTGACAAACTTGCGACGCCAATAAATTGCTCATTACAGTTTCCACAGATTTTTTGAAATTGCATGCAGATTTTCCTAGTGAGGTAAATATTTTGGAAAAACACTAGTTTATCTATTTGTGTTTGCGCATATAAAAAGATCATTTCAGTGTGGTTGGTCTTTTAGCATGAAAATCGGCGGAATTACGAAATGGTCAAAGTATTTAATATAGTGCATTATTTTGCTGAGCGTTTGCCCTACGCATGCCTTGTTCGTGCTGTCATTGGCCCCAATCCGACCGAAGCAAATTATTTTTTTTTACAATGGGTCAAGTGAATGTTTATTAAGTCAACATCTGCTCACTAAAGTTACATAAGACTCATAGAAATTGATCCGGTCTGTCTGGAAGGAACGAAACACAAACTATCTTTAATTCTCGCCTGATGAGTCTGGTCAACAATGAGTATGGTTGAACACTGATCAAGCCTCTCAAATGATTTATCTGATTCCGGGTTGCATCCAAAGTCACCGGACCAAAGCGCCCCAGGGCCAGTAGAAAAACAGTCAAACTACTGGAGAACCCAGTCCCCCAGGGGATCTTCCTGTAGGTTTTGCGACGAGTATGATCGAGTCTGCACCCGGAGCGAAGATTTCTGCCTTATTCGCATTGATCTCTTTTTTCAGTTCAGTGTAGTTGAGGAAAATGTGGGGGCGCATTTCTGAACTACCTATTCAACCATACCCCACTTCTGAAGTCAAAAACGGGACTCAAACCGGGGTTTTCCGACTGAAAACGCACTGCGATCAACTTGCCTTCTGAGATAGGCACCTTCTTGGGCTTTATCTTGCCTGCCCAGTGGACTGACATTCCGCCCTATTTCAGGGAGCCCCGCGCATCTGCTTGGATTTAAGCATTCACCGTTCTTCTCGCAGATAAATCCACGTCTCCTATTACTGAATGTTATTACCGACAAAGACAAGGGAGACTAGAATGGACATTTCTGGCTTATTAGCCGTCGTCAGCCAGTCATACCTAACCCCGACGTGTGGAACACCAGGGGCTCGATCCCACAACCTGTTAGTTAGAAGTCCAACGCCTGTAACCACTGACCCACGGGCTCGATGTCCTGTCGGTTTCGATCGGGAATGTACAGTGGTGGAGGGTACGACTGGCTGACGACGGCTAATAAGCCAGAAATGGCCATTCCAGTCTCCCTTGTCTTTGTCGGTAGCTCTGCTCTGCCGCTGTTGGTTGGGCTCGAGAGAGAGAATCCGTAAGACAAAATTGGTGTGCGCCCCTCTACCACCCGTTATCACTATAAACTAGCTCTCGCGTAAGTCATCGTTTCTACTCCTACGCTGCCGCGGAGTACGCGTTGGACATCGTCAAAACCGACGGTCGAACTCTCTGTCTCAACGCTTGACTTAGTCCACCAGAATCCTCAGCAGTTAAGCATGCATCACTATGATATGCTGACAATGTTTATTTACTTGATTCAGGCTTGGTATAACAGAACGACGACAAAAGTCCCTGTTCAGGGCGAGGAAAGGGATCTCTTTCAACTCAACTCCATCCCCCGTCCGGACTGCGTCCTTTCATCGACTGTTCAGATTCGATGGACCGGGTTCTCAAATACGTATTGACGGATCCCTCTTTATTAGAGCATGCGAATATCCCTGAATTAGGGATATTCCCCACGACGATGGCACTGTGCGCCGAAGTGCTTTTTTACAGAAAAGAAACGTGCTGTGTTGCAGATAGGCGCGAAGGCAGCTAAAAAATGCTAAAATGTTATTATTGCCTTCGCCAAGACAATCCACCTGTATGCATGTGGGATGTAACATTCAAACCTCACTCGCTCTTACATATCCGAGCTACATAGGGTGAACAAAAGACATCACCACAATTCTTTAACCTGAAGAACAGCCAAGCGACCCGGCTGTTTTCTGTCAATCACTACGCTCAACTTCACATTGAACAAAGATGACGTTTGCGGTGCTAATGTTGCTACTTATGCATTTTAAGTACAACGGAAATCTTGGCTACTAACTAATGGAGCTACCTGGCAGGGGATGGGCTTCCCATATACCAGATGCAAGACTGAACTCAAATGCAGACGCCCCGAGGGCATGAGTGGCAGGCGAGCATTCATTGCATGCCCTCGAGGAAACCCGTCAGCCTAGAAGTGCGATCTAAACCTGAATAGTAGGGAAGTGCCATCCAAGCATCACTTGCATTGTATTCTGAAACGTTGTGAATCAAATTCGCGGACATTTTAGAATGTCCTCTGAGAATCTCCTGTGCCTCAGTGGTTAGGAATCCGGACTTCCAACCAACAAGCCGCGGAATAGAACCTCCAGTGTTGCACACCTCAGGATTACGTACAGCTGACTGACGACGGCTAACAAGCCAAAAACGGTCATTTAAGTCTTCCTGGCCTTTCTTGTTAATCTCCTGTCTGGTAAGTGATGGCAGTCCGACCGTCTCGACCGTCCTGTGTCCCACGGAGTGTGCGCAATGCAGCCAAAATGCATACGAATTGCCTTGCAGTGAGGCAAACTTGCACAGAATCTGCTGCACTCTAGCTTCCGTCGCCACCTTGCCCCGATGGCAGGACAATGCCAAGACGACTGGATGCGGGCGCAGTGGCCGACAAGTCATGACAGCCCGTCTACGCGTAGCACACACACGACCTGTTTCCACAATGTGTACTAGGTTTTCATGAGAGCGACTCGTTCACATTAAGAAGGGGCCATTGAGCCTGATTTACGCACTTGATGTCGGCCGCGAGCACCGAGTTATCCTGTCAGTTTGCCACCATCCTTGCCCCGACACATAGTGCGTCGTGATGGATCTCGGAGCAGGTTCGTCCTGCGAATGGACTTACAAGTGTCAACCGATTCCGTTAGATAGGCAGTAAACGGTAAAACCTTCTTCTGAGAACGCTGTAAACGGATGAAAGCGGAAATATGCGCGGTAAGTGTAGGCTTTTCCCCTGCATGTATAATTATAGACACAAGCAATCTTTGCCACAGGAGAAAAAGGAAAACAATACTAAGTAGGTCAGAAATGGTGTAACAGGAAAAAGTCGTCAGTGGTAGTGAACGAGTCTCTAATTATGGCGAGTAAACGCTAGCTTTCCATAAATTCTCTTCAGGCCTGTGCATTCATATTGCTATCGAAATGATTTATAAGAAAATGCGGGCAAGTAGAAGTTATTCTGTAGCTGGGGTCTTTGGGGGGTGGGTGAAGTGAAAAACAAAAGTATCGTCGGTGTCAGGAGGGAGGAACCTGGTGGGCACTGGGACATGTAATTATGTGCAGGTGGCTAGCATGGTGGCTTTGGCCCATGGTGACTGTGAGGCCTGTAAGAAGTTCTTCTGTGCGCATAAGACTGGTTTGCGTAACCTTATAGTAGCCGTCTCTGCAGTTGCCAACAAATGCTGTCAAAGTGATCTTGGATACGTTGACGGAATCTGGTAAATCACTCGGGAGGCCTGTCCAGCATCTATGCAGTGGTCTGTGTCTTTCATGCGGGCGAGTATAGAACTGTTAAGGTTCTTTATTTGACCCTTTACTAGCCATGCTGAAAGGTGTTCTCTTATTCTTTTGGACAAACACCGGCTCGTGCGACCAATCTATTCCACCCCACCGAAGTAGATGTATGAGTAAATACACATAGACGTGGTCTGGGCTGACAGACTGTCCTTGCCCACAGTTTCTTATTAATCATTCCGATAGCAATATCAATGCACAGGCCAGAAGGGAATTTATCGAAAACTAGCGTATGCCCACTAAATTGTCTTTTGAATTTTCCAATGGGAATTTTAGCAACTCTTTACTTATGGTTGTACCCTTACTTGTCGAATGCGTACATGATTGAAAGACTGGCCTAACTGCCAGAGTTCATATATTTCGTGATCTCTACGTATTTTGGTGACTAAGCCTACGGTAGCGTTCGCACAAATAGCAGCTCAGTTATGAAAAACCTTGAAGCAAAGAAAGTCCGAAATACATGTTCTTGTGTGCTTATGTATTTGGGCGCAAAGTGTCATCACGACGTACTACTGTGCATGTCTATTTCGTACAGAGGGGCTCAACCATGTTGACAAGGGCGGGAAAGACAGAGGCGTTTATTTCCTGAAAAGTCGCATTGAGTCACAACGCTACTAGTTCCTTAAAAATAAAAGGACGAGCATCTGAGTACATCGCTACAACGCTTTGAAGAACATTTCCCAGTGCGTATGTAACAGTTGGACATTCGAATTTATCAGGATTTTGCAGATTAAGAAATTTGCGTGCAAAACCATTGAGAAAAAATTCGATAGCCCAGAATGAGGCATTTAGAGGTGTACCAAGTAACTACTCGTACAGTGAGCCCAAATTGGATCGAGTGCTAGAAAGCACTATGTACTTTGCTATTTAGCTAATCACGCGACAAGAGCACTCCTCAGAGTTAAACAAAACCCGCATTACAGCCCTGAGGAATTTCTCAATGGCACAGGTTTCACTTAAAGTAGCCGTAACAGTGACTATCGATGCTGAGGGTTAAGACTCGACAACAAGGCACTCAACTAAATGTCGGTACAGCCAAAATAAACAACCTATGATACTGAGTCCTCGGCCTGAAACTTTTTCCCTTCCTTCCTACCTGCAATTCGTTCGTGCGAACTCCTCAGCATCTCCCTATGTTATCCTGTTTCTCGGTCTGCCTTTTAGCCTCGGCTTGCAAGGGTGTAGTTAGAACTGTTCAGCTGATTCAGAAGACACTTTTGAAGTAGAACCATCGTCAGTTCGACCGTCGCATCAGACGATGTTCACCGTGTGCTCCACTGCAGGCTGAGAGCAGGGATGATGACTTGCGAGAAGATTTTGTTTATAGTAACAGCAGACTTGCACAGCATCTACCGCACTCTCTCCACCCCCCGCACCCTAGTCCGGTGTCAAGACAGTGTCAAGAGGATCGGAGGCGGGGGGCTCAGGTGGATAGCACGGTCGAGCCTGCACCTTGGCGTTCCACTCCACACACCCAGGTTTTTGATTGACAACAACAAAGGGAACTGTAATCTACAGCAGGGTGAGAGAAGAGACGGTGACTTGTGCGAAGATTTACAGTGAGTGACCGATCTCATGAAATGTTGTCCGAAATTCTGAAATGAGTTTTCGATTTGGAAAGATTACTTAGGTGGGGTTTTAATACTGATTACCATGCGGCATAGTCCAATAATATTTCAGAATCGCCAGGATGTCGGCTTTTGCGTGCACTTCTTTTTGATCTCCCGCAAAACCCAAACTCGGTAAAAAAGGGCTACGTAAGTAGCATGCATCTTTCGCATTGATTTTCGATGGTCTTATAAATCCAAATATATTTTATAGAAAACATGCACAAAATATGCTTTCTTTTGCTCATTTGGCAGAAAATCACGTCAACGCTTCATTTTATGCTTGAAGGCAGGGTATCTTTAGGTTTTAAAAAAGTTTTTAATTATACGATTTTTAAGATCGTGCGATGTCTATGCACGCAAGATCGCACATGTCAGTTGACTAATGCTCCTCATTGAATGTACAACACAGTCCAGATCCATTGCAACATTTCATGAACTTTATGTGGTATCTTCTTAAAAGCATAGAGGAATAAATTATTTTCCTTACACGGAAAGCATGTGCCTCGTAGAATGAAATCGCTAAACACTAATGCAACGGCTGATGTGGCTCAAAATTATTCAGGAATTGGGAAATTTTTTAAGACCTAAATATGTCCTTCCTTTGGGTATTAAATATGGACACAATGTGATTTCCTGCCAAATGAGAAAAAGAAAGCATATTTTGTGCATGTCTTCTCTAAACTATATTTGGATTTATAAGACCATCGAAAATCAATGCGAAAAGTGTATGCTACTTAAGTAGTCACTTTTTACCGAGTTTGGGTTTTGCGGGAGAGCAAAAAGAAGTGCATGCAAAAGCCGACGTCCTGGCGAGTTCGAAATATTACTTGACTATACCGCATGGTAATCAGTATTACAACCTCATCTAAGTAATCCTTCTAAATCGAAAACGCATTTCAGAATTTCGGACAACATTTCATGAGATCGGTCACTCACTGTGGGGACAGTAGACTTGCACAGAATCTATCGCACTCTCCCCTGCCCCTCCCTACCCGAGCCCGGTGTTAAGACAGAGCCAAGAAGACCGGAGGCGGGGGAGGGCTCAGGTGGATGGCATGGTCGTGCCCGCACCTTGGCGTTCCATTCCACACACCCTGGTTCACACAGCAAATAACCAGGTTTTTGATTTACAACAACAAAGGTGTGAGTGGCAGGGTCTCAGTGTGTGCGACATGCACCGACAACCGGATCCGCCACCGCACCCCGAAGTGCTGGCATTCGTTATGGTGCGCAAATCCGATAACGCCTGCAAGGATCCGATATGGCCCCCGTGTTGCGCTAGCGCATCTATCACGTGGTCCGTTTGGGGAGTAAAGTAGGACCGCAGTGACTAACAGTTCGTATTTTTTAGATGACGAATCCGCCTTAATTCCATGCGTAAACCTGCGGCTTGATTCGGTTGCAATGTATGCAAGTCTGTTTACGAAAGCAAACTGTGGGCCCTGACCACCAAGTGCCAAATGCCCTTTATCGGAAAATCTTGATGAATTACGGGATGACCAGAAAGGACTGATAATCTTGCTGGACGAGCGGTTGTGTCGCAAGAACCCAATGCAAGACGATTATTTCGCACTGGTTCCATCTACTCAGAAGACATGCAAACCAGCTGAGGCACCGTAGGACGTCAGAGTAGTAGATGGCCCTGGCCAGACTGTATGATACCTTCAGTATTTGGAGTCTCAATGCTGAGGCTCCAGATGTTGACCAGGCAGTCAGGACGTCCTCTAGGTCCCGATGCCTTCCCGCTCACAAAAGACTTGTGGTCGATCCCAGTTGCCTAGCGTACGAGGTGCAGTATTTAACAGTAGGCGGTATAAGGCTGGCCCGGAAAACTCAATGCACCATTCTTTCCATCTGGTTTTCATGCGCTGCAGATAACCACCACGCCTACCAACTCCACGCGCGAGTCAGCAAAGAGCATGCTGTGGAACCGTACGTGAACGGCAACTCACAGGGGACCTGCTGCCGCTGGTACTCAGAGTCCAACCAATGGGAGAACGCGAACCAGACAAGGCCGTGGCCGTTACGTACAAAGCATTGGACAGAAGGGTTAAGAATTTGACGTACGCAAAATGACTGTCACAGTAAAGTCGTTCGATACTATCCCTGTTTGTCCGGCAGCATACTATCTGGGGAGAGGGCAGGGTATAATGACAGTTCGACCATCGTGCCCGACGATGTACACCATGTGCTCCACATCAGGGTGAGGAAAACACGGCGACTTGCGCGTGAATTAGTTTATAATATGAGTAGAGTTGCACAACATCTACCTCACTTTCTCTTCTCCCCCACCACCCGGGCCCGGTTTCAAGACAAAGTCAAGACGAACGGAGGTGAGGGCGGGCGCAGGTGGCTGGCAAGACCGAACCCGCACCTAGGCGTACCACCACACCACCCAGTCCACAATAAACACTTGACCAGGATTTCAGCCGACAACAACTGCAACACAACGGGTCAGAAGGGCGAGGATGATTGGGCAACCATGCACACGCCCCATAAACCCAGCGGGAGTGCAAGCGCATCTACCGGCAAGTAACCGGGTGCCAGAGAACTGTCAGCGCACACCAGGCTGCGAGGGCTGCCTGCTATCAGACGTCCACCGGTAGCAGCATGGCGCTGTGCTCAGAACCCCGCCCACGTCCTGGCAACCGGTTCCACCAGCAGGCAAAAATAAATGAGGGTAACTGGCGTGCCTCCGAACCGGGTCGCTTCGGATAGGCATTCCTGACCAGCCAGAAGGGAAAACAGCGGACGATAGTTCAACGCTTGACCAGTCAATGCGTTCGTCTCCAGTTCTCTTTATCGTCTTCGAACCGAACCATGATGGAGGCAGAAAGGGAGCTAGTTCGGTGTTGTGCATACCCTCCTTACTACGAACTTTTCACCCACTCCGCCCCCGCCCCCACATCCATCCCAACTGCCCCGGTTGTGCAGAGGAAGTGGCATGCAATCCCAGGCTCTTCTCGGTCATTTCCCCAGAAGCTGCAAAGTCGCGATCCGCAGTGGAGTTCGGCAGCTGCCTAAGTGTTTTGGCAAAGTCTTTTTAGGTAAGCATCGCTCATCCTTTCATATAACAGTGCGCCAGATAAGGTGTTTAAGATATGTTCATTCTCGCGTCATCTTCAGCCTGAACATCCCCAGTGAAAGGCCCCAGCACCGCTGTCAGGGCTACCTCATCCACTTCGCCGTTCGAAATACCCCCCGCTGGACAACCCACTGGGGACAGCTAGAACTTATCCGAATACAACCTAGAAATCGTCTTTCCCGGCGGGGACTATTTATCGAAAAAAGTGAGCGGGCGCACTGCCTTCAGGTCAGTCAGAAAACATATCATCCAGATGATTCGCTCACCACCTCGAGTAACTAACGACTGGCTCTTGCCAGTGAAACTAGCGCCTCGCTGGGAACAGCTGATAGTCTTTTTGGCCCCTACACCCTACTGCTGATGGAACCGAATGTGATGAAGGGCAAGCTCCTGGCTAAATTCCATCTTATCAACTACATTCCTATTTCTCGTCTTAGTGCAGTACGTCAATTGTAGGATGAATAAAGTTCTGTTATAGGGTACTCTCGTTCTAACTCTTGCATCCATATTTGTTCGTCCTCTCCATCTCGTGTGCTTGCTACGGTCCTAGCTACAACAAAGTCTACAAATACTTGTGCCCTCAACTCCTCGCTATGTAGAAGGCGGACAAGCTGCCCATCTTCGAAGATTTCAGCGCGCGAATTGGCACAGAGTATCGCCTAAAAGGTGCCGGTCATAATGCGGTGGACAATAACAACACTCAATCCCTCTAAAATATCTGAGTCAAACACGACAAATTAGCAATAAACACTTTCCGCCTCCTTAACGGCAATAACAAAGCATGGATCCACCCACACCCAGGTTGCCGTCAATTACTAGACTACCGATACATACCGCTGACAAAGGCAATGTAGAGCCAAATGTTGGGCTATCCACCACCGACTTAACTACAAGATGAAACTCTGAATCAAACAACGGAAACGTAACGCCCGCCGGGCCTATATACTGGGATTACTGACCAGTCTGTTTTAAATGATTTGGAGCCAACGATACGTTATTCGATCCTTAAACTACGTCATCGGTATTCAGCTAAAAAAAAAGCTGAAAGTAAAAAGGCAATGTTTGCTTAATTTCTCTTCTCTCCATTGCTGAATAATTATTCGCGCGCGTCATCGTTATTCAGTAAATTAACCGGCAGCATGGAGATAATATTTGATCAATTCCTCTACTCCACACTGCTAGAAAATTATTCGCACGTGCACCACCTAGCCGCTTGAACTAACATCTAGCACAAGGACTTCCGTGCGGAGTTCATTAACTAAATGGGAGCACTATTGGGATCTTTGCAGCGTGACAACTATTGACGAACTATCAAACAATCATGACTGACCCCTTCACGTCCGTCAGTAGGTTAAAGGACTTCAACATGGTGAACCGAAATAGACTCCAAAGAAACATAAACTTCGGGTACCCGGAAAAGTCCACGTGCGTGAAGAATCAATTCTCCGATGATATCTAGGTGCACCATTCGGGTAGCAAGTCGATCCCATGTGCCCTTGCGAATAACAGAGTGCGCCTGTTTTGCGTAGTTACTCCAACATGCTAAGAGACGCTCACGGAGACAAGTACTGCAGAACCAACAGTTGGTAGCAGATCGCATGCATAACTGGATGAAAGTCACCAAGGACAATACGCATAGTCTGTTCGCCGATGGCTGCGCATTTGCCCGAATCAGGCATGTGACGCGGTTTGGACCTGTTTTCGGATAAGCAAAGTTCCGACTGGCCACTAGCATCACCCCAGAAGCACCAACTGCACAAGTTCCTGTACCAGCGGTTAGCGATAAAAGCTCCTGCCCTAGTAGCGTTACAATCGACAGCGAAATCGCAGCCTGGGTTTCCAGAGCTGTCTATGCCTCTGGCAAGCTAGAATCCTCAGTGTGGAATCGCTGTGGTGCCTTCTTCATCAAGAAAAAAACTGACAAGAAGCTGTCAGCACAACCCTACGTGAAAATCTTGCCAGTTTCAAGTGAGAAAAATGAACCATTTACGTCTAAGAAGACTTCAAAGGATCTGAAATGAACGAGGACAGGTCCCACACGCCTGCCCTTCGTCCATGTGGTATTAGGATGAACCCAGA